>VZTR01017107.1:115173-131581 GCA_013400775.1 Chaetops frenatus
GGTGGGGGGAGGAGAAACCACCTGGGGGTTGATTTTGATTTTGTTGTTTTTTGTTAATAAACTATTTTTATCTTTGAAGTTTAGGCCTGTTTTGCATTTCTCTTAATCCTTATTCTCATGAAACCACTACACTGCACTCTCGCCTAGTGTGAGCAGGTGAATGTGAAACCGCTATAAGTTAAAGGAGAGAAGATTTCTTTCCATTCTACAAGAAAAGTATAGACATTTTTTTCAGTTGCATATCTAACTTCTTGTGGTTTCCAAAGCAGAGAGTACCTTTCAGGTCCTTGCTTAATGAGTAATATCTGATGGAGAGTACCTACATATTTCTGCATCTCAGGGTCATTACTGACTTCCAGTGAATTTTCCAGTAAAGTATAAGTCACTGTTAAAATCTACAGTATCTCAATTAATAATTCCAAGTTATCAGAGTGGCTATATTTTCCTGTGTGATACCATGGACAATTATCAGCGCAGGCACACAGCATATGAGGTGATAAAAGGAGCAAAACTATTTGCATAAAATGCACTGAGTTGACATACATGTTAACTTTGTTCCTGCTAGCACAAAGGATATTTGACTTGTTGTATTGGGAGACTTGTTAAGAGAAAATTATTTTCAGAACTGTTGACAGCTGGAACATAGTTAGGGCTTGGCAGAAAAGGATATATATGCTTTTCTGATAGGGTTAATAGATCAGAAAATTTGTTGTGGTTTGAGTTTTAAACATAAATCCTAATGAGCATCAAGGATCATGCTATAGAAATTTCTGAAGAATAATTTTGGAAATGGCTGCACAGTGGTTTGAAAGTGTAGCCATCACTTCTTAGCATCTCTGAACATCTTGTAAGAAAAAATTTAATTGATAAACAAGTGCCATGAAAAGATAAGATAAGATAAGACAGGGGTGAAGGAAGGTAGGACTCATAGAGCACACTACATTCATATTTAAAACAAATCTAGAACACACTCTGCATCACCTAATCTGCTCTGAGAAGGTTTTGGAGTACAAACCAACCTCTTATGAGAGTTCATTCTGCTTCTCTGACATTCTTGCTTTGCCTAGGCACTAAAAATCTGTCTCTTGCAGCACTTCATTATTCAGGATATTCATTACTCATTTCCTCAGCTCCATACTTCCCCCAAAGTGACAAAAATCACCAAATAAAAAAAGTGCCACATATCAGTGGTACCACAGTTCATTGACATCATTCTACATAACCTAAAATAGTTAATATAAAATAAAAATCAATATTTTAGCAAAAAAATAAGGAGGAATAGAAAAGGATACAAAGCAGAAAACAAAAAAGCTTTGTGAGAGGATTAACCTTGGTAACAAGTCTTCATTTTCTGCTAGAACCTCCCAGTCCTGTCTTAGTTCTGCTTTTATTGTTTCGTTTAAGAAGCATTAATATTTTATGGTTTATGTTATATTACTTTGTGATGCCTTATTAGCTAGAAAAGCTTGTCCCTTCACGCTCTTGCAATATAAACCCTTTCCAGCTCTGGTTCTGTTTGTAGCTTGTGTCCTGCAAAAATCGGCAACTAGAGAGGTGAGCAAGAGCTTCTTTCTGAAGATACCTTGGTGAAGGGCAGGTCTGCCCTCTACTAAATGCCAGTTTCCTATAGGATGGTAAATTCATGTGAAGTTTGACATAGAGGGGGTGAGTTAATATTTTTCCATTATTTTATTTCTAGAGCTGAAGAATTTGTATTTCCATGATAATTTTGAATTCTGTAGTGCCATATCTTTCCTGGCATTTGTCCTTAATTTTTACCTCCATGTCTTTAAACGAAGTACTTGTCACCTCACCTAAAAGTGCCCAAATAAGCCCAAACAACTCACTGTTCGTTGTGAGTCAGTCATTAATATACATCCCGTCTTTCTTCCACAGGCTGTCTTTATATGACACTTAACATTTACAGCTTTTCAACTTACTTTTGGACGCTCTCTAGGCAACACCTCTCTCAACAGATGCTTTACAGCTCCTCCTTGCCTCGTTGCTTCATTCACCAGGTGTTTTATTGAACCATGTTTTTTTACAAATAAGCAAGTCTCTGAGCGGCTCTCTCCTCGCTCGCTGAGAAACCCCTTAGCCCAAGTAAGAAGAAAGGCGGTCCCCCTGCTCTTAGCTATTTACCCAGCCTTAGGCGGGCTGTTGAAGCAGCCGCGGCGGTGGTGGCGGCGGGGCAGGATGGGGGAAGGTCGGCTGTGGGCCCGGGGGAGGAGGGGTGGTGGCGGTGTCCCCCTCCCGTACCTGCAGTGCTGCCACGGCCGCGGGCTCCGGCTGCTCCTGTCCGGAGCTGTCCAACGTACCTGAGCTCCCCTGCACCTTCCGCAGACCGCGCACCCCGCCCGCCCCCGCCGCTGGGGAAGGGGACACGGAAAGTGACTTTCCCACTCCATCTTTCCCAGCGAAGGGGGTGCGTACTTCGAGGGCCGAGTTGTCAGTGACGGCAAATCCCGGTACCCGGCGGGAAATGTTTGCGGTCCGGTAGGCAAACAGGAAGTGTTTTTGAGGAGAGGGTCCTTCGGCCGCCCCCATCCACCTCCTTTGATCTCATGGGCTTTGAAATCCCCTTAGAAATTAGAGCCTAATTAGCCCCAAAGTGAGAGTGACAACAATACATGACAAAGGCCAAGATTAGCTTTTAAGAAGGCAGCTCAGGACTGATGGGCAGTCACTCCTGAGAGAGCTCTGTGTACAAATCCTGTGCCAAAGAAAATCGATCCAATTCGTCCTCAGTGTATCTGACACTGCCAGCGATTGTCAGGGCAGGGCTGTTTATTTAGGGAGAGTTTATGGTGCGGGAGTGTGAAGACATAGACTCTGTTCCAGTCTCCCAAGACAAAAGCAAAACAATCCTCAGCGTCTNGTATCCAGCGTTGTCAGTGCTTGCGTTCAAGTTGATTCCTCCGTGCTCTGCCGGTGACCCGGGAGGGTCTACCAGAGGTGTAACCCCTGCCCTGAGCAGGACCAGCTTATCCTCCTCCTCTCACGGGCAGGAGGAAGGAGTTTCAAAACAAGTGCTAGGAGATTGCCTAAACCGAAATGAGCTTTACTAAGCTGCCTTTTACTGGAAAGATGTTTGAACTCTGATTGAAGGGGATTTAGGGGGAACGGGGAGACGATTCCAAGAGTTACTGCTGGGAATGCAATATCGGGTCCCCTACAATGCTTGCTTAGGCTAATGGAGGTCCTGTCATTCAGTTCCCATTGCGCTGGGATACAGGGTAAACACTCCCCGGTGACCCTCTGCATGCAGGTCCCCTCTTCAGGACATCATTAAAAGCATACATGCAGTTGCCTGACATCAATTGTCAGGCTGGCTCCCAGGGTTCAGAGATCCCGACAGAAAGCAGGAAAACAAGCCCAGTGGAGACCCGGCTCTGCTTTTAGGGGCTTTAAGGAGGCTGAAAATCGTTTGGTTGTGGGTGTGTAAGAAAAGACAAAAGTTCTCAGCAGGTAAGAGCGGAGGGTTTTGCCAAGAAGGAACTGTCCTTGATCGCTGTGACAGGATTGACTCGCTGGGGACTCCTCTCTCGGGAGCGTCCACGCGTCCCCGAGGGGATTGCCTGTCTCCCCTCATCAGCATCACGGCGAGAAATTTTACAGCCGCTCTTTCTAGTGCTGCTAATCCTGTTATCCGGGGGGTTATAAATATTAACGTCGCTGGGGCTGGGGATGGGGGACCAAAATAAGCCCGATCTGAAGTAAGATGTCAGCCAGCCTCTTCCCAGCCCACCAGCGCCCGGGGTTGCTGGATGAGCTGCACGGCAGAGCCCCGCAAGTGCCCTGCCCGGACGGGCTGCTGGGTACCTCGGTGCTGGATTTCGTGGCCGATCTCTCCTTGGGCAGCCCCCAGGGAGCCGCCGCGGCCGGGGCGGGCGTGGGGCTCTGCGAGGTCACCGCCGGGCCTCCCTTCGGGGACACAGCCCTGTCGCTTCGGGAGGGGATGGCCCGGGGGTTGCCCCTGGCTGCATTCGGAAATGGAGATCCCGAAGACGAAGAAGAGGAAGAGGAAAGGATGCGCAGCTCTTCTCTCCTGGACAGACCCAGGAGAAAACGGGTCATCACCTACGCCCAGCGCCAGGCTGCCAACATACGGGAGAGGAAGAGGATGTTCAACCTCAACGAGGCGTTTGATCAGCTGAGGAAGAAGGTGCCCACCTTCGCCTACGAGAAGAGACTCTCTCGGATAGAGACCTTGCGCCTGGCCATAGTGTACATCTCCTTCATGACCGAGCTCCTGGACAGATGCAGCAGGCAGGAGGCTAGCTAGGGAGCGCCCGGGGCCAGCGAGATGCGGCTGGGGCCGGGCATCACCCGCGGCAGCGAGCAGGTGGCCTCGGAGCCTCCCTCCTGGGGAAGCAGAGCCGTGGCTCCTGCCTCGGCTTCTCACACCGCAGCCAGGACCGTGTAGGTGTGGGGCGCCAAACCAGGAGTGTTTGGAGAAGCGTGCGCTGAGGTCGGGAGGAGTTGGGGAGAAGATGGATGGAGAGGCTCAGTGTGTTGCTGATTTGTTAATATTTATAATTTTTGTAAACTGAAGAGGGGGAAAAAAATGAAGGTTCGCGGCCCTTTGGTTTGTGTTATGTTGCCTGCTTGCTTTAAAATCTTTCCAATTTGTTGCTTTGGAGAAAGACTGGACCGGGGCAGCGGAACTTTTTTCCAGCGGGTTCGGTTCCTGCCCAGCTGTCTGCCAGGGGAATCTCGGCCTGTGCATTTAAACCCAGCGCTTTCTGCCTTTTAAAAAATAAACAACAACTCCCTTTTCTTTGAAATCCAGTCTGCCTAGTCCAGGCCGTGTGTCACGGGGCCAGGGAAGCCGAACATCTGGACACAACCGCTTGTTGTCAGGGTTTTCTCCCCGGGAACGGCTCTGTCCTTGCGTGTGGGCGGCCAGCGCCGCCGTTGCACCGGGCGGGAGCTGGCCCAGGAGCGCTCGGCCCGGCCCGGCCCGGCGGGGCGAGGTGCGGCTGGCCGGGATGCCCCGCAGCCTTCCCGGCACCGGCAGGGTCTGCCTGGGAAGCCGTCTGCGCCCTCCGGAGAGAGAAAACCTGTGAGTTTGTGGGCTTTGCTTTAGGGGACGTCAAGCGGAGACGTTTTCTCTCTCACGGCGCATCTCCCCACACACACACACACCCACCACGTCGGTGTGGTGAAACACCACGTTTCATCTCTAAAAGGAATAAAAATAATTAAATACATCCCGAAAAGCCAGAGCGGGAGAAAAGGGGGAAGCCCGAGGCTGGCATACCCCGGGAATGGGGACAGGGTCCACCCCGGGGATCTCTTTTTAGCGTTACCTACCGATGCCTCGCAGGCATCTCTGGAAAGGGGCGAGGTGTCGGGAGAGCGGCAGCAGCGGGGGGTGGCCGTGACCGGGCTGGGAGTGGGAGTGGGAATGGGTCTCCCCTAGAAGCCTCTCCGACCCATCTTGCTGTGTTTCTGCCCTCCCTTGCCGCTCCCCTCCCCACTTCTCACTGCTGCTGGCACCTTCCATTGCTGCTGCTGGGAAAGACCTGAATTTCTCCCCGAGTTCGCAGCAGATGGGCAGCAACCAGCCTGCTCGGAGCCCGGTCCTGCCGAATTAAACTGCCCATTCAGGACAGTGGTTCTGCGTGGCTTCATAGGACAGCTTTCATCTCCGCTATATAAAATTACCGTGGTATTAGTAAAATCAAGATTTACCCTGGATTCAGGCTAGTATAGCTAGGACCCTATGCCTCTTATTTCTTCTCTCATGTTTTGTCAGCTCTGAGGTGATCCTTCTTCTTTTTCTCACTCTATTCACTTTGATATTATCATGAGAGAGCTAATATCCTGTATTAATACTCTAATATTCTCTCTCTTTTCACTTGTTTCCTTGGTTTCTTTTTCTACTTGTTTTTGTTGACCTCCCTGACTCCACACATTGCATCTGCTCTCCATTTGTCAGAATGCTTTTTTTTCCAAGAGGCAGTTGGATAGTTAGCACAGCTGGATCCTTTCTAGGAACTGGGGGGTTTCACCTCCTCAGATGGTTTTGTGTTGTTTTGGGGTTTGTTTTCTTTTCCTTTTTTTTTTTTTTTTTTTTTCCTAAAAATAAAAAGAGAGGAGGAACTACGAATGAACAATGTTCCAAAATCAACAATTGTTCACATAACCCAATCTCATTTTAGTTACCATCATCTCAAGCAAAATGATGAAGACAAATTCTTTAAGAACAATGAAATATGCAATTTAATATTCACTTCTTACCACTATTTCTCTGTGATCTCTCACAGTATGATTTCATAACTTTTCATAATTTTTCTTGCTCATGTCATTGGATAAAATCAGAAATCTATAGCACATAGAGTATTAAGTTAGGAGATTCATAATGTAAACATGTCTGTAAGAGATAATTCAAAAATTATTGGTTTTCTCTTCTTGGTTTAATAACAAAACACTGGAATTTGTTCAAGATCCAAGTTTTTTTCATACTTGTGTTATAGACTAGAAAAAAGCAGAAGGGATATGTTACATTTTATTTTTAAATACAAATGGACCTTGCATTATGAATCCCGATTTCTAATGGTTCACTGGAAATTTTGCAGCAATACAAGTGGTAATAGCATTCTTATATGAGCCACTGATACTAAAAACATTAGCAATTAAAAATGCAGTTGTGGTATAAGCCAATGAACAGAGTATAAAACAACAACAATAGTAAATAGCACAGATAAAATAGCAAGATGCATTTTGAGCTACTCCCGGGCCACACACTGATTTATATGTACTGAGAACCTGATGAAATGGGCTTTTTTCGTTTGTTTGTTTCATTCTTTTCTAAAGGCAGTCTAAATGCAATTCTTTCTGAAGAACCTGTGTTAAAAGTAAAGCATGCCCTTACACCCATGAAGAGCTCAGTGAAACAGCAAGATCCCTTGGCCCCTGTGGATGTGGCGAAATCCTGCAAGCTTAGCCTGGTAAGAATATAAACCAATTATGGAAGCATTGCAGACAAGCTTCTTGCTGGAGCTCAATCCCATCTCGCTGAAATAACAAAACTGTGGGGTCCTTTCTCCCCTAATCCTTGTCTCAGTCCAAGATAGCTGCATTCTACTCTGTGGGGTCAGTGCAATACAACAGCCTGTCAGGCTTGGGAAGACAGAGAAACCCCGACCCTAACAGGGTGCAAAAGTGTTGCTGACTTCAGCAAGGCTTGGATTTCACCCACTGCAGTGAAAGACCTTCCCCTTGCTCCGAATCCCTGCTGCCACCAAGGCTAAGTCCAGCTCCTCGGTCTCCCCAAAGCACAGTGCCATTATCACCACATTAAGAACAAAAACTGACAGTGTCAATTACTTCTGGGAAAAGATAATAAGGGGCTTTTTAAAGCCTTAGAGCTGTTTGATCATAGCCCATTTTTAGATCCTGCTCTGAGGCTGGTTTGTTTATGTTCTCTTTGGCCACTGAAGACTGACTTTTGGTAGAAATTTGAGTTCCCTTGAAGGTATCGTGTTACAATTAGTATTCAGACATGTAAACCAAAAATATAATACTAAATTAAATCATGTTTGAGAGACATTTCGTAGCTTTCGAAGAGAAGTATAAATAATCAAATGATTTTGCAATCTCTAGCTAGATTGATCTTGTTTTACAGCTGCTGAATCTGAATGGAGGTTTAAGCAAATTAATGCTGGAAACAGAACAAAATATTATGATAGCACTTCAAACTTCTGCATCCACTCTCTGATCAGCTACTATGGCCCCATGATTGGTGTTTATTATTGCATTTGTCAGCATTTCCATTATAAACACTCAAGTGTGGAGGGTTTATAACTCAGCTATAAAAATTCCCTCTAGGATGAAACTTGATAAGCAAAGTCTTAGTCCAACAATACTTTTTGTTTTCTTTCCTTTTTTAAACTTTAAAATAAATTAGTTTCTGAAGTCATGGAGGTACTAAGCAAAAGTAAGGAAAAGTGGCTTTAAATTCTTTTCCAGTGATTCTTCTCAAAGAGAATTTCTATATGACCCTACTGGTCCTTTCAATTAACTTGGACTTCTGGATTTTGGTGGGGTTGTTTTTTTTGTTTTTTTTGTTTTTTTTTTTTTGTTTGTTTGTTTGTTTGTTTGTTTAGATGGCTGGGGTTTTTTGTTTTGTTGGATTGGTTTTTGGTTTTGTTTTGTTTTGTTTTGGCTTTTTGTTTTGTTTTGGTTTGGTTTGGTTTAGTCTGGTTTTTGTTTTTGTTTTTTAATAAAAATACCTAAAAGTTTGAAGGTTAAAATGTGACTGCTGTGCATGCTGAGTCCTTTTTTTCATAGGAATTTGTTGTTTTATAAGGCTTGAATGCTACTAATCTGCAACAACAACAGCAAGGCTTTTCCTGGTAATACAAGAGAATAGTTACAAGGATGGAGAGGTGTGCTGGTTATGCTCTTTCTGTAGTACAGTAAATTGGTGCTTTTTCTAAAAACTTGCTAAATATAATCAGTTCAGATTATTTGCTCTTCAACTCTGCTCCAAAAAAAATGCTTGTTTTAGATAGTGAGATGAATGTTTGTCACAGCAATATATGCAGAATAAAAGAATTGATGGAATAAAAATATTCAACTGTAATTGCCTAGAATTTTAGCTTTTTAAGAATGGCAGGTCAGATATTATTTTTTAAATTGTGTTTCATCCAAATTTTGCATTTCCCCTTCTCCATCCTGGTTTCAGTGGTTACTTTTTTTCTGCCTGGCACTAAAGTTTAAGCCTTTGAATTTTTCACAGCTACTACTCACCCTGCTGATCATCAGCTACAGCCCAGTTCAGTGGTCCTTACATACCTGAAATTCCTATTTCTTCAAAGAAGTCAAAATGGGGGAGTAGTTCTGTTATCTTTACTTTCGTAGTACAGTTTTCCACATTAACATATACTTTAAAAAAATTGTAACATATTTAAATTGTTGTGTGGGTTATACTTTCTTAGTGTGGCTTTTACTGCTCTCGAAGGCTTCAGTGCCACAATGGTGACCCAGACCATATCCTTCCATGCTGAGGGGTTTTGAATGCTTCCCACACAGAGCTGTTGAATGCAGAAGGACAAGCTTCACTATTGTCACACATGGCTTTATTTCAAACAGGTAATCAGGCACACCAAGATTCTAGGCCCGTTTGTGTTTTTGGCACACCTCTGCCATAATTTCGAAAAGAGAGATAAAGAGCATCCTGTTGGTTTAACTGTCTCGCCTTAGAATGCAGAATAAAGACAATAATTGTCCCTGTGAGCTCCAGTTCCACCTTCTCTTGCTCCAAGCCTTACAGGGAGTCAAGGACAAATAGTGCATTTTATGATTTTCTACACAACGAAGAGGAAATCTGTGAACAGAGAGTCTTCAACATAAACACATGCACTGAGAGAAGAAGTTAACTCTGATGTCGATATTTCTTTCTATTTCTAGCATTGTTTACTTACTATGCAGTCTTTGATCTTGTTAATGATTCCAACCTTTGAAACTTACAGTTATCAGAGGGAAGAGTGGTGGCTATAGAACTAAGGATACAAGAACAGCTATACCACAGCAACCACCATTACTGCTTGAACTTTTCAGGTTCATGTGGGATAGATGTTGTCTCTGATCTCACTAAAAGGTAGTTTAGCAAAAATTTTCAAAGCAACCAAGGATTTGTGATTGTTGATTATTTTGTGTGGCCAAGATGAGAGATCATATAAAGATCCTGATGTCACTGTTGAAACGAATGTTGGGACCTGAAGCTATAGCTATTATTTTGGTGAGGAAGCCTTTCCTCTTCATCTGTGAGAAATGATTACAGTGAAATTCTTGCTCATATCCAGTGTTGCTGAGAAACTATATTCAGTGCCCTGGGTTTTCTACTGAAGCTCTCAGGGGCTTGGCAGGGCTGCTTCCATGTGGAAATGTGCATAAAGAAGGCACGGGGCCTTGCTCCCAAAGCCCTGCAGTGGGAAGGGGCCATGCTCTCTCCAAGGGCTGTTTCTGAGTAAAGTGCCTCTGCACCCTAAAAAACATACCAAGAGACTAGAAATATAAAGAAAAGCTTCAATAAACAGAAACTTGCAAGTGTAAGGAAAGACTCAACAAAATCTTGGCACCCTGCTACAACCTGGTGGCCCTTTGAATTTGCCTTTTAACCCTCCACTGCTCTGTTCCCCTCCCTCCTGGCAAACAGGAGGCACTTATACTACAAAGAATGTCTCCTTTAGAACACATTTCTTTGGGAAAAGAATGTAAAACCTGATAGAGCTCGATCTAGCCACAGCTCAGCAGATTTCATGTTGCAAGTGTGCTATATTTTCTATTAAAGCTGGCGCCAGCGATCACTTTCTGCCATTCAGTCCACTCTGTGTGGTTGTATATTTTCTTAATGAGGATCTGAAATCAGCCTCTTTCACTTAACTGTCAGTCTGCCAAAATTATGCCATCTTTGCAAATGCAGAGATCATATGATCCATCTGTTGTCTGCAGCCATGCAGGGGAAACATACATTTTCCAAAGAGAAATGTGGGTTGGCCCCAAAAGTATGTAATTATCCAAATGTTGAAGTGTTTCAGATGTTTCAAGGTGCTCTTGGACCTGGGCTTGGCCATCGAAGCTCCTATGAAGTCTTTTAGAATAATGTACATAACAAAGTCATTGAGTTGCCAGGAAATTTTCAGACTACAGGAGTAATTTTAAAATTATTTCTAAATAACTCTGAGCTGAATCAGATATTTAGGCCTCAGCAACATCATCTAGGGACATTTGTGAGTACTTACAATATTAAGTAATTCACATTTTTGTTGTTAATATTATCGTATATGATGCAAAATATAAAGAGCATTAAGTGAGTATGCAGAAAGATTTTTTGATCTATTTTAATAATTATTTGATTATATGCTAGAACACTGCAGTTACTCTGCAACACCATTGACTCTCATGACTCTGCAAACCACCAGATGCAAAAGAAGTTGTAGGATGATGAATAAAAGTAATGGAGAAAAAAAGGGAAAAGATGATTGAGAGACTGTAAAATGAAGGGCTATCTCAGATCTTTCTCTGCCTTACATGAAGGCGCGTGGAATTCGTTTCATATTACATCTGACTCTGTTTAAATTTTCTTTGCAGATGTCTTGAATGTTGCCAAATATCATTAAACTCTCAGTTTAGGCCTTCATCAGGTGCCACCTCCTTGACGTGCAGAACCCAAATTTTAATCACGAGCAAACGGAACTTTCTCTGAAGTACTGATAACCATTCTCAAACTACTAAACCAGTCCTTGGTAAGAGGGACTCTAAGTTCTATAGCTGCAGACACCTTTAGCAGCCCCAGGGCATTAAATTTGGAAACATGCACCTATTCATTGCTTTATTCCACCAGCTGTAGTTGGGTTGACAACAACATAAGGCAGTTGTCACTGTTACAAGTTTCAGACATCCAGGAAAAGAATGATTTCAGCATTCCCTCTCAGATCACAACTGGCATACCTGTGGACTGAACCACATTATGCTGAGGAAGTTCTGTGATGCTAATAGCATGGGGTTTGATCTTAGAGAGAAATAAGTTCTACCAAAGTTATAATGAGAACACACAGCATTTGCCATATTTAAAAAAATTAAAATGTGCAGGCATATCTCCTGAAATACATAAACCAAACCAAACCCAAAAACCCCAAACAAACAAACCAGAACCAAACCAAACCAAAACCAGGTAAATTTCTCATCTTGTTTTTGAGCAGTAGAAACATGAAGGGTATCATTGGCCAAATTATTTGAAGGCTTCCAGTGCATATGCCAAATATTAGACTGGAGAGAATTTTGTTGTGTAAGACCAGAGGTTTTTGCCTTCAATCTGGAAAGACATGCTAGATACCTGAGGACACAGCAAAGGTGAATTTCTAATGACATCTACTTAATCGTGCTTGCCCTTACAAAACACAGTCCTTGTGAATCTGTGAGTCATTGGAAATATTGATTGTGAGGGTTTCTGAATCACTCTCATAGCATATAAACACCAAATATCACCCCAAAGATACAGTGTGACCTCAGAGATGAAAAGACTTTATGCCCAATATATTTTCTTTTGCTGAAAACTTCCAGTGACACATCTTCAAATGACTGAAAGTCCACACAGAGGTTGGTAAGGATCGCCTTGCAGTGGCTTGGTGGAAATGCAGGTGACACCATGGAGGTTTCTCAGTGAAAACCTTGGGAAAGCACAAACCTATATTTTGTGTGGTTTCTTTCCACTCCATGTATAATGCTACTACTGCCTGCATGGTGCTGCTCTCCTGAGTCTGCATTGCAAATGGGGTGATGTTCATCTGCATCATTTGTGCTGCCACAGCTGTTACTGAGAAGCTGCTAATCCATTCCCTTTAATTTTGGTGCCCTTACAGTAGCACCTATTCCAGCATGGATTTCACATGCCATTTTCAAACCCTTCTGAGCAAAGTTTATTGGCAACTTTTTGTCATGTAATATTTTGCTAACTTCTATGGCTTAAGGAGCAGCAGAAATCCTTTTTTCCTCAATGAACAGTTTTGGGGGGATATGTGCAGAGAAATATGATGCCTCCCATTCCCATAACCACAAGGAAAAGCATCTTCTACCTCTTTATAGCAGCGTAACTTGTTTGTGATATACATTAGGGCTGTGGGAATATGAAGGGCTGTTCCTTGCAATAATAGCTGAGTGACTGTATTGCCTTTTTTCCTCCTGTCTATATGTCTTTGGGTTGGCCCCTTACCCTTAATGTGAGCATTTATGAAGTGCTTCCTATCATACATCTGATTTAGCATTAAGAATTTAATTTCCCAACAGTGCATCTAATCTTTAAAGATGGTTATTTTTCTTCTTTTTTGGATGAAATTTCCTACCCACAGAGAATTCTGTGAGGAAATGGTAGGACTTAGACAGTTAACCTGCCAGCTACACTAACAAATCAGATAGTTTGACATCTAGACCAGACTATTAGTTCCTGCAATGAACTGACAACATGAAACCACAGATGGAAGGATTTGGTGTTGCAAAAATTTTACCTGCCAAATTGGAGGCTATGTTGTCCTCGGAAGAAACAGCCCATTCTGGGATGCATCCTCAAGAAGTAAAATGTGGCAGCTGTTTCACTTTTTACAGCAACATGACACAGTGTTATAGGAAAGAAAATACAGAGAGTTATCTTAGTTGATTGAAATTAAGCCAAATGACAGCGTGCCATACCACAGCCACTCAATTACATACGTTGAATGTAGATAAAGTTGTAGTTACCCATAATGGACTTTGGCCAAAAGGCAACATCATGAATCTTTCCAAGACACTAAAGGATTTTCACTGACCAAAACTTTAACATGTTGGCAGATAACTGCTGGGTTGAAGGCCATTTGGGGATAACAAAAATAGATCATAAATGTCACTGTAGATAGTATATGGCTGTAAGCCACTGAAATATAATTGATCAAACCTCTATCTGTTTGGAAGGAATGATGACCATTTTACTGTCAAATAATCCAGATTCAGCAAAAATTCCTGCAGACATATGTCATTCAAATTACTCAAACCTCTGATACTGTGATTACAAGGAAGCAATGCAGTAAGCTCTGTGAGGCTGTAGCTTGTTTTAATACTGGTTTCTTTTTATTAAAATGGATGTTATGAACATTATGCCTTGTTGCAGTAAAAAGGATTACCACCTGAAGGTATAAATTCCAGTGTTTTGAATTAAAACCCTTGCTATATTCCATTGCACATCCTCTACCTTCAAATTAATTACCACATCTGCTGTTGCCAAGAGCTGCATTAGTGTGAAAAACAAAGCCTAACATTAGATCAGACATTAGAAAATATCATAAATTGCTCAAATGGGAAGTGAGACATAAACCTGAAAATATTTTAGAATCAGAAGAGTATTTTGGAATTAGGTCTCTGATTTGACTTTGAAAATATGGGCCATATCTTACTGCTTAGGGTCCGGTCCATATATGTCCTACTGAGCTAAAAGCATCCTTGCACTTACTAGGTCAGCATCAACATTTCTACTATACAGCAAAATGTGGATGTTTTGAAGACTGGAAATTAAATGCAACCTTCTTGAAAAGGATTATTATTTTAATAATGAAAAATTCCACAAGTTCAGCTAAATATTAGAGAACAATGAGTGATGCTTTACTCCAAGGGCAGCCTTTCTTACATGCTCTTAGGCTGGATCCATTATAATTTCTATTTTATTAAAAGTTTAATTGACCCTTTTTAAGACTTGATCCCAAGGCTGCTGAAACAGTCTCCTTGACATCAAAGGATTTTGGACCGAATCCTTAATGAATGTAAGCACAAATGTTCTAAAAGAAGAAACAAATATTTCTCTGCTTCTGACAGGAACTATTTTTAGTGCTGCAAGGTCAGATAGTAGATTTTGGCATGAGAATGTTTGATATAGATACTTTTCAAGGCAGAAGCTGTACAGAATTTTGCATAGGTACAAGCATAAATGTTTGGAGGTCAGAGTTCATAAATAGTCAAGTATGTACACAGATAAGTGAACAGTGAATGTGTGCTAATTTATTTTAACATACCAATAAACCTCTACCTGTCTGGAAAATTGCCTTTGGCATTTGGTAACTGAGATTTGTGCTCTAGATCAGCTTCATTGTTGACCTACTGTATGATCTTTGGTCAGAAAATGAAACCATGATGTGGATGTAGGGACAGATCAGTCCCTCATGAGCAAGGTAACCTAATCATCACCCTTTATTCTGGAGGAAGGAAAATGAGACTAAGGGCTGTAAAACGAGGAGTAATTATGGATAGCAGATCTTAAGGCATCATAGCTAATGGCCCATAGCACAAAACAATTATAATCTCCACACATAGAAAGGAACATGTAAAATTTGATCCATGTTGACTGCCTTTTCTGAAAGGAAATACAACCTGGCAGAGATGGAAATATACCCCTGCTCCCTCAAAAGTTTTTCTAGCCCTAAGTAGGTGTCCTCAGAAGTAAGGTAATTGTGGAAAGAATTAGATGGGTGTTCATTTCTGTGAACCTTTCCCCTTCACCTCCTCTGCATGGCTACAGTCGTCCCCTGTGTGCTCTAGGGCAGGGAGGAAAAGATGGATGGGTTCCAGCTTGGAGACCTGGCATTCAATCAGCCCACCAATCAAAATTTTTTTTTCTTTTGCCCAGGAAAGCAAATGTGTATGTTGGGATGATCTTCCATACTCCTTCCCTCACACCAGAATTTTCTGCCCACCTCAGATGTAAAAAAACCAGCCTATTATCCTGTCTAGTGAACTTCTACATTCATTATGAGTTACGGTTGCTTCTCACATGACCTCTTTTTCATTTTCATCTGTGGGATTACAAGAGCACCTGAAAGCATGGAGGAGACCACATATAGTAGGAAGCACAGGTGGGGATTTTCCCAGGGTTGCAGACTTGGCTAACAGGGTGAAAGCCCACTTCCATGCTTAAATTCTGGCTCTACAGCTCTGATTCTTATTGCTTGAGCTGCAGAGAATTTGAGTCCACCCACAAGAAGAAGGCTTTATGGATAATGCTTTATCCATCACCTGTGCTGGAGGTGCACCCTCCCCCACCTTCCCACCTTGAAACAAAAAAAGCAGAATTTGTGGTTAAAAGGGCCTGAAGTTTAATGGTATTTCCATGGGCCAAGTGTACTGAGAGATTGAATACATATATTTGAGTAATTTGTGGGAGCAGGAAGAATACAAGAAAAAATATATTTGTATAGTTCAAGAAAGATGGAGGAGATGGAAAATAAAAAAAAAATCAAAGGAGCTGAAATAGCCAATAAGTTCCATTATTAATAAAAATAACCATTGTCCACTGCTGTGTAGATAAGGTTGTTTTACTAAGTGGTCTTTTCAGATTTAGATGTGAAACCGCATAAACAAGACCCAGAGCCATAATGAGGGGCAGGGCTCCACCACAGCATTAGATATGTTGATCCCTTGTGATGAGAAGGACTGGTCTTGTCTAGGATACATGAGAGGATACCACTCATGTATTCCACCGAGGTACTTAGGATCTTGCTTAAACAGCCCATCCATTGCCAGGAATTATTTCTGGAGCTGAATAAAAGGTTTTGTATAAAAACACGTGTTGCAAATAATTTCAGATCTTAATTTATTGGGAGAGCTGTCTCCTGTGTTTGCTAATAAGGTATAGATATTTCTCGGCCTGGCACGGAATCGAGAGCCGGGAAGAGAGGATGGATGCAGGAGATGCCGAGGGCCGGTGCACGGGGGGCGCAGCGCTCCCTGCCGCCCGCCCAGAGGCGGGAAGGATGGGCGACAGGACCGGCCCGCACCGGGAGCACTGGGAGCAACGCGGTCACATCCATCCTAGCAAGCTGCTAGGACTTTTACATGAACAGCCACATGACGATCTTAAAATTAAAAAAAAAAAAAAAAA
>VZTR01017107.1:136767-148231 GCA_013400775.1 Chaetops frenatus
CTCCCCCCAGAGATGATGCAGCAGGACGAGTCAAACTCGCCAGTCTCCCCCGCCGACGACAGCTTGAGCAACAGCGAAGAGGAGCCGGACCGGCAGCAGCTGCCCAACAACAAGAGAGGGGGGCGCAAGCGCCGCTCCAGCCGCCGCAGCGCCGGCGGCGCCGTCGGGGCCGCGGAGGAGCCCTGCAGCCCGGCCCAAGGCAAGCGGGGCAAGAAGTGCGGGGCGGGCGGGGGCGGCGGAAGCAGCAGCGGCGGCGGCAGCCCCCAGTCCTACGAGGAGCTGCAGACCCAGCGCGTCATGGCCAACGTGCGGGAGCGGCAGCGCACGCAGTCGCTGAACGAAGCCTTCGCCGCCCTGCGGAAGATCATCCCCACGCTGCCCTCGGACAAGCTGAGCAAGATCCAGACCCTGAAGCTGGCTGCCAGGTACATCGACTTCCTCTACCAGGTCTTACAGAGCGATGAGCTGGACTCCAAGATGGCAAGCTGCAGCTATGTGGCCCACGAGCGGCTCAGCTACGCCTTCTCGGTGTGGAGAATGGAGGGCGCCTGGTCCATGTCCGCATCTCACTAGCAGGCGGCGTCCCCCACCCGCATCCCGCCGGCAGGAGCCCTAGGTAAGACAGGGACCCCGAAACCGGCGGGAAGAAAGCGGGGAGGGAGGCGAGAGGCCGCCGGCTGCGCCGTGAGCCGGGCACGCGTGGCCGTGGGGCGAGAGGGCCCGCACGCCGCCCGGAGGGGCCTGGCTTCCCGGAGCGGCCGGAGAGCGGGGCGGCTGGAGGTGCCTCCCCCAGCCCGGCGCGTCCCTCCTCCTGCGGGGCCCACGCGTGGCCGGCCGGGCGCTGCCGGAGGGCTGAGCTGCGGGCGGGAGGCGGCGGCCGTGCGGGTGTGCCCCAGCCAGATGGGGCCGGCCTGAGATCGCTTCTTCACCAAAAGCTGCGGAGCCAGCAGGGCTGCTGGGATGGCTCCTGCTGCCGCCGCTGCTGCTGCCGCTGCTCGTATTTTGAAGTGAATCCATGTCCTCCCGTTGTGCTGCCCGATGAGCGTTTGGTACTGCCCCAGCAGTCCCCTTCCTGGGCTCTGACACCAGGGACCCCCGGGCTGGGGTGTCACACGGTCACCGCACCGCCCGCGCGGAGAGTTCTCCCTTCTCCATTCCTGCCCGATACGCGTATTCCCAGAGACAGAGAGGTGTAGGTAGATGTTTGTGTAACTTTCGTTTCAGTAACGAGTTTTCCGCCCTTTCTGGGTTTTTGCAGATGACATTGTTCCCACAGAAGGAGAGAATGGACAATCTAGAGACTCTGAAGTTGGATACGATTTTTTTTTGATCTTGTCTAACAAAAAATGTACCAAGGATTTCTTGGAAATTGGAAGATTAATATCCAAATTCAAAGCAGGGCGTGGGGAGCACTTAAGGAAAGAGAAAGAGAGAAGGGCTTTGGACAGTGACTACCCTCTGGGCGTCGGTACAATCCACATATCTCTGCATTCTGATAGAAGTCTGAATCGTTCGAATTTTTTTTTTTTTATTTTGACGAAGAATGTTGGAATTGAGCTTTTTTATTTTTAATTTGCCCTTTTTTTTTGCATGCATGCATTCCCAAGAGGTCGTGCCTATGAGCCACTGATGAATGGAAATACATTATTGTGGACTTTCTTCATTCTTGAATGAAACCAAGCAGCCAACCAAAAATATCCCTGTAGAGACGAAAACTCTTTTTTTTTTTTTTTTTTTTTTTTTTTTTTTTTTTTTTTTTAGGGGGGAATAAGCTGGGCTCAAGCTGTTATATACCCGGTTCCTAACTTTTTTATTATTATTATTTTTTCCTCTGAGAAAAAAAATAAGCATTTTATTTATTTATTGATGACCCATGTTAAAATGCAAATAGATCCGGTGTCTAAATGCATTCCTATTTTTATGATTGTTTTGTAAATATCATTGTATATTATTTTTCTGCAATAAATAAATATGATTGAAATTTTAATAACCTTAAAGTTTGGTCTCTCTGAGAACTCAGGGTTAGAACTGTAGATAAATACCTGCTTGTTGAGCTGTAAAGACACCCAAGAGAGAGGGGGCACTAGTATAAACAAACCAGGCGAAAAACGCAAATAAACTAGCTACTGACAGACACAGGCACGTTATTTATTGAGACAGCTTTATTATTCTGTGCTGAAGCTCACTGCATCTGCAGGGGAAGGTATTGTCTCTTCTCTCTTTCTCTCCCTCTCCCCCTTTAATCTTCACGCCAGGCACGGCGTGGTTGTGCGGGGAGCAGAGTTTTCGCAGCAGAGCTCTATCCCTGCCTTCGTGTTTTGCCCCCAGATGTGAGGCAGGAGCGGGGCCCGTTCCCCAGCCCCCGGCGCAGGTACTCTTGCTGATATTCCTGAGGAAGAGGCATCAGTTTTAAACAGGGGTCCTTCCATCCAAAGGCAAAGCAAAAGAAAGTGAGATTGAAATAGGGAAGTGTCTAGCGAGTGGGGTTTTCCGGTGGAAGTGATGTTTGACTGCTCTTCTCTCTAGGGCTTTACATAATATATGTACTAGCGATCACATTTTAGTTCTGCAAAGCACGGAGGGATACTCTAACGCGCCCTCTTCTCCTTTTCTACGTGTAGGGTGCATGTTGCCCCTCTTTCTTCTCCCTGTACCCTCTGCAGGGTCCCAGTATGTGGCGAGAACCCAGCTGCAAAAGAGAGGGAACCCCCAGATCTGAGGGCTGGGAAGGAAGGTGAAAGGGAAGTTGAAAAAAAAAACAAAAAAACCAGAAAACAAAACAACCCAAACCAAACCTCAACCCTTATAACCGGACAGCTGATTGAGTCTCTGCTGTCACTTGCTTATCTCCCAGCGTTTGGCAGCCGGGCAGTGAGCGGGGAGAAGCGCCTCCTGC
This sequence comes from Chaetops frenatus, assembly GCA_013400775.1. Lineage (NCBI taxonomy): Eukaryota > Metazoa > Chordata > Aves > Passeriformes > Picathartidae > Chaetops > Chaetops frenatus. The sequence continues at coordinate 139,664 of VZTR01017107.1, forward strand.
CCCTCCGCGGCCGCGCAGCAGTGCCCTCCGTGGAGACAGGGACTCTGCCTGTTCCGCCGGAGTTCCGCCAGTGTCTAGGGTAAATAGGATGGGGTGCTTTCTCAAGACAGAGTCTGTTTGCATAGCCCATGACCTGATTTGCCTGTGTTTATCTCCATATCCACATATCGCTGTCTATTACCCACATAACAGTATTATGAATTTAATATCGGGCATATTTTAAGCCTGTGCGCAATGTTTACAGTAGAGAGCCCGCAGAGCTTGTTTGCACTGACGGATTAGCGGGGACTTGAAAATTAGATGACGGCCCTGGTGCTCGCAGCTCTCAATGATGGCGAGGAGGGGAAGCCGCTGCGAGCTGCCGAAGGGTCGCTGCCTTTCCCCGGCACCCTGGCACCCGCAGCTACCCTCTCAGCGAGTCCGAACCCCCGGCTCCGATGCGACCGGCTGCCGAGCAGCAGCTAATGCCTGCCCGCTTTACCTCGGCTGCAGCGAAGGCGAGAGGCACGGGGAGCCGGCGAAGCTTTGGCAGTGGGACTAAGGGGATTTGAGAGGTTATAGAAGGTTTCGGTTGTTCTTTTTGGGGGAGAAATCACACCGGGAAAAGATGGGGAAAACTCCTCACGCTTAGGAAGAAAACAGGTTCCAGGAATAAAAAAAACAACAACAACAAAAAAAAGACAACCAACCAGACGAGCTGATCGGTGCTGAGGAGAAGGTGTGTTTCGTGGAAGGGGATTCCTGCGAAATATGAACGAGGAATCAAGTGCACTTTAAAAGCCACGAATCAAACCGTGCTCGGCCTTAGAAATCGGGAGAGGCCCCACTTGATGGACTTAGACCTGACTGGCTCTGTTGCAATCAGCAAGAAGCCGCTGGCCCAGCCGGTGCGACACCTTTCCAGCAAGCTGAACATCGGAGTGAGAAAAATCCCCAATTCCTATCCGTGGGCCTTATGCCCCCGGCAGGTCTTTCCGTCTCACTTCTGTATCTCTCCGAGCGAGTCCCTGCCGGCGCCGCAGCATTCCCGGGCAGCAGGCTGGTGCTCTTTCCCTGCTGACAACCGCTACTCCTGCCTCATTAAAAANNNAAAAAAAAAAAAAAGAGACAAACCTGTTTTTAAAATACCAGCGTGCCCTTTCCTGGGTTGAAACTGGGGACTGCAGATGCCTGGTGCTCCTCGGGCTAGAGCCAAAAGCGATTAAGTCAGCGTCAGGCTTACTGAAGGAAAAAAGGAATAATATGTATATTAATTTGCCGTCTGGGAATTTTAAACAGTCCTGCAATCGGAAAATTAACTCTGCTTTTGGAAACCCTGATTGATTTCGCTTTTTTCTCCGAGGCATCGGTCTGTGCCGTTTGTTCGCAGACTGAGAGGTCCGGGCCGGTGCGGCCGGGCGCTCGCATGGNGGCGGGGGGCGCCGGCCGCGGGCCCTCGCGCATTCCTGGGTTTGGCAGGGGCCGCCCCGCTGCTTTCTCCGAGCCGGTATCGGATTCCTCCCCGGCGTATGATTTCACTTGAAGGCCTGCCCAGGAGCCCTTCAAAGTGCGCTCTTGTCCCGCTCCCATGATGTCAGGCGGTTTTCCCTGCATCTGTAATTTTAAGAAAAACAAACAAACGCGCCCTGGGGATGTGGGGGGAAACGGAGGGAGAGGGCGGGGGCACAAAAGTCACGGAAAAGCGTAGGGGGAGAGGGGCTCACCTGCGGCGCCGGCAGTGAGGGCACCTGCCTCTCGGGGCGAGCCGCCGCGGGGCTCGGCGTTTTTGGGAGCGACTCCCGGGAACGGGCTCAACTGCCCGCACCGGTGCTCCCCTGGTCACTATCGGTGGCTGCGTCCGCCCTGTTCACACGGCTCTCCCTTCACCTGCCCGCTCCGGCAGGCAGCAGACCCGCCGGGAGAGCGGCAGCGCTCCCGCCATAAATTAGCATCTTTGGGAAGCGAGTGGTGGTGGTGGTGACGGCCAGTCCAATCCAGCCCGTAAAGGGATCCGGGAGGCTAAAGCAAAAGGAAAAAAAAGAGGGGCACGCATCCACATCCCATCAGGACTTATTTTATTTGCTGCACACATAACCTGCCCTCAGTAAACATGGCACAGGATGTATTTTACATTAACTTCTGCACCAGCTTCTTTCGACTTCAGTCCACTTAATGTTCTTGGCAAATCAAAGCACGTGTCCTTTGAAGAAGGTGTGTAATTGGAGTTTAAGGCATGTATGGAATTCCCAGATGTCTATAAAGTAAGAAGGAGCATTTGGCAGGTCACTTGAAGGTGGAGCAGGTTAAAATCACTTGTAGAAAAGTCCCCGTTTTGTTTTTAAAAAGCAAACAAGCCGGCCATTTATAAGGACCAAGTGATCGACATTGCGGGAGGCTTAGAACGGTTTTACAGAGCAAGAACAATAAAGCTGCGGAAACTTAAATATGATGGTAACATCCGTTTAGAAATCCGAAATAAAACGCAAAACAAAGCTAAATATTCAGATCGGCGAAAAAGCTGTCCATTCTCTTAGTAATTCCCTGTCCCCTCCACCCGCTCAAGAACACTTACACCGTTCTTATCTACGTAGTCATTTTGTCTTGGTTAGCCGGCACTTCCCCATTCTTTTCATAAGGAGATGACATTAAATTTGTAGAAACTTTACAAGAATTCCCTTGTTCACTGTATGGGCAAGAAAAGAAGTATTTTACTCTAAAATAATTCAGACGAACCACGCTGGGATAAAGACGGCTACAAAGGCAACAGGAGCAATTAATAACTGCAGAAATAATAACGGAATAGGTTTGGGGCAATTAGATGTTGATAATTCGACTTTGGGAGTATTATCGGCATTTATGCAAAATATTAGCCCGAGCAGGACTGTGGGTTCTCTTGGAGCGGGGGGACAGCAAATCCCGTTTGCTGGGCTGCAGAAATCCCACAGTGAGGTATTGCGGCATGAAGAAGACCTGCTCTGCCCTCCTAATGCGGGGAAATCTGGAGGTGGGAGGGGGCCAGATGAGGAAGGATGCTCTTGGGAAGGGTCGGGGTCGCCCCCTCATGTTTAGAGTTGCTTTGTTCTATTCGGGACGAGGCAGAGTCATTAAACAAGCAGTCAAGAAACGAGCAATACACGCGGCTGCAGCCCTGGAGGAAAGGAGAGCTTCGGAGGGTAAGGGATTTTGACATGTGAAAAGTTAAGCAGGTACCTGAAGGAGGTTTATTTTGACCAGATGTTAGAGCTTTTATGAAAATGTCACGTGAAGCGAACAGATGTACAACTTGCAAATGGAGCCCCGCCTTGTAAACACTGGGAAGAGAAAGCCTTACAGAAATGCAAACATAAATCATTCCGGCCTTTTTCTATATGTGTGTATATGCACATATATGTGCAGTATGTAGGCTATACTTAAGTGATTTTTTGTTTGTGGGAAAAAAAAAAAAGCAGCCGTTCTGTCCAAAATTTGCTATCCTTTTCCAGTGCACTTAAGAAGTCTCCTTCCTTCCTTCCTTCCTTCCTTCCTTCCTTCCTTCCTTCCGTCTTTCGTGGTTTTTCTTCTTTTTTATCTTTCTCCCTCTCCCCCTCTATATCTTGCTCTTGTTCTTTCTTTCTTTCTCTCTCTCTCTTTCTCTCTCTTTCTCTCCTTTCTCATTCTTTCTTTCCTGCCGGTTGACCCCCCTCCTTTAGTCTCGGGTCCGTTTGATCCCGAGGAAAGTATCGGATCTCTTCTGAGAGGAGAAACTGAAACTAATCAATTGCCTTCTGTTTGAAGGTGGGTCGGAGCTCCTGAGAGCGCAGAGGAGAGCCTGGGCTGGCAGCCCCTAGCGCTTCGGGCGTGGCGGAGGCGGGCGGCTCTACAGGACTCTGCCCGGCTCTGCCGGGCTCTGCCGGCGCTCCCGGCCCCAGGGAGGGGGGGTCCGCTGGCCAGGGACCCCCTGTCCCGCCCGGCCCCTGCTGGGGAGAGCGGCAGAGCCACGGCTCCCCAGGAAATTAAAAGCTGTCCTCCGTTTGACGTTCGCAGCAAGGCGCAGCCGGTCCCTCCGCAGATGCCAGCCCTGAGTTCCAGGGTGGTTTTTTTTTTTTTTCCTTTTGTACCGTTATTGCTGTTTTCCAGAAGGTCCTGTGGTATTTTAATGTAAAATCTCGGTTAGACCCCCGAGGGCCGCGGTTATCAGTGCGGGGGCACGCTGGCAGGTGGTGGGGAGGAAGGGGCTCCCTCTGCCAGCCCACCGGCCGAAGGGCCAGCAATGACCAAGGGAAAGATCCCCGCTGGAGCCAGAGGCAGGCCGAGGGCTCTCGGACTCTTGCGAACACCTGCCTATGTTTCATTACCAGACCATTTAGATGAGCTGTAGATGTGCCTTGCTTATTTCTGCACATTTATTTCTACAAGTGGATCTGATGTATTAATTTTGAACTGCGGCGGAGGCTTTCAGATAAGGCACTTCTATTAAATAATAGACGAGTTTTCACTGAATTTTGCTAGACAGAAATTAATTCCATAATAACTTTTCTTTTTATGCAAATGTTTTCAAAGGAAAAAAGGCTGAGATCAAGCACGTTAATTTTTAGAATGACAATGCAGGAGTATATAATGCAGATAAATAGACTGAGGTGCTATCCATATTAGATAGCATCAGTCTAAAAATCCCTAGGGATTCTCAATCTAGATTTACTGCCTTTGAGTCCCAATCACATGATCTTGTAAAAACGTTTAAAGTTTTTTCAAATAAAGGAATCCTTTTATTTAAAGGAGTGGGGTCCTTTTTTTCTCCCCTTCATTTCTTATCTCTTAATGCTTTAAATGACGGACTCAGGATACTCAGCTGATATCACGATTTTCAGCAAATGATGATTTGTGTTTTATTTTTTAATGCAATTTAGAAAACAAAGGGGAAATGGCTTTCACGTTTGTGTCAGAATTTGAAAAAGAGTAAGAGTTTTCTTTGCCTCTGAAAATGTATAAATTCTGGACACAGCCACAAACACACACACACAAGCACACACACTTGCTTCTGGACCATAGAGCTATCAAACATGTTTAGTGACTGAGTGAGATGCTGTCTACGAAGGGGTTGTTGATGTGAGAGCCAAATTAGTGTTAATTTCAAACAGGCGGCTAATTCCTCCACGGAACCTCAACACTTTCAAAGTGCTTTGCCGTGCTTCATATTTAATTATTTGCGATGGAAAATACATCCATTTCCATTGGAGAAAGATTAGCTAATTGATGAGGGTTTCTTTCTTTCTTTCTTTCTTTCTTTCTTTCTTTCTTTCTTTCTTTCTTTCTTTCTTTCTTTCTTTCTTTCTTTCTTTCTTTCTTTCTTTCTTTCTTTCTTTCTTTCTTTCTTTCTTTTTCTTTCTTTTTCTTTCTCTTGTTCTCCCATTCTCTCTTTTTCCTTCCTTCCTTCCTTCCTTCCTTCCTTCCTTCCTTCCTTCCTTCCTTCCATCTCCCTCTCTAAGCATCCTGGAACACCTTTCAACTTCAAGGTTTTTACACCAATATAAACCAGATCCAGAACAGACTCCCTTCCCCCTTTCTCCCAGTCCTCAGATCTGAACTTAAAACATATATCATAGATCAGTTTTCATCCAGTGAATTTAGACATAGTTCCTCGACCTGTATTTTCAAAGAGTTTTTGGGCTGGAGTCTGCAATATTTAATCCAGTCAGCTATTAAATGTCCTCCAGCTTGAATCAAGAATTTAAACAGGCATCTGTGCTGGGGATAATGACAGTTAAAGCAGTTTGGGGTATAGTGTGTGTGGCAGAGGGGGGGGGGGGGAAANGGGGGGGGGAACGGACAGATGGATAATGATTAAGTCTTTGATTTGGAAAATTTCTGAGTTTTAGGAGTTCTGTCAGAGTATTGGTGGGGGAGAACATGAAAGAAACCCCTTTGCTCAAAGGCATGGCTTTAATGGGGAGAAACAGTACTAATAATACGTGACAGTGCCTGACACTCGCCTTTCTTCTGCCTGCCCAGCAGTAAGGTGATACCTGCTCCCCCAGGGATGGCCAGGCCCGGGGTGGGCAGCCAGCCCCCACAGAGGACCCTGCTCTGTTGGACGGGGGGCTCTGCTCCAGGAAGGATTTCCCCAGGCTCCGATCCCACCGGGAGGAATCCTCCAGCATCTGTCCCCACCGGCTGGGCTTTCCTGAGGCCCGTGCCAGATGGGAGGGCTCCCCCAAGCACCCCACCAGGAGGGTTTTCACCCTCTTCCCCTTTCAGAGGTCTCCTCTTGAGACCTTGGGATAGATGGGTAGGGGAACTTGAGGGTATTTAAGACAGAAAAGTGTTTGTGTTCCTTCTTTCTTGCTTGCTTGATTGCTTGCTTGCTTTCTTGCTTTCTCACTTTCTCACTTTCTCTTCCTCTGTCAACCCTTGAGCAGATGGTTATTTGAAAAATGGGGTTAGGGACTGAGTGGATTCCTAAAATCCTACAGGGCTTGGATCCACGGAAGAGGAGAGAAGAGCAGGGCATCAGGAAGAGGCTCTGCTTTTGGCTTGATGAAGCATGTGTCAGATTCTGCAGTTCAGGTAATTAAAACTCGATTCTGATCAAAGGGCTTCATAAATCACCAGGAGAAGTGAACTGGGCAGAGACAGCTGTCTGTGTGAGCAAGCAGGGGGCAGCCTCTTATCCCCACCTTTCAGACACTGTCATCCTCTCACACTGCCTCCATGGAGTCTCACTGGGAGTGGATTTTTCCTGCTGTTTTATGGAGGCTTGTTTATTTATGGAAGCACTTCAGCAAGAAAAAAATATATGGAAGGAGTTCATGACCATTGGTGACTATCCCAGGAACAGAGGTGCCACAGTATTTTCTTTTCTGATTAGAGAAGAACATGTTAGATGCTGAGGAAATAGTGACAAAAAATATTTCCCTTGCCCATAAGAATTAAGCATGAGGTGTCTGATTATCTGTGCTGGCCTCAGCCCTGAAGAGCCCTGAGTGCAGAGCAGAGAGCTCATACCCAGGAGCTCCTGGCTCTGCTCTCAGCTGGCTCCACTGCTAGGACCTGGGCAGTGAAAGGGAGAGGGGGAGTGGGAAAAGGAGAAGGGAAAAGGATTTTGCATCTGAGTGAATGCAAAACCTCTTCATTCTTGGAGCAGGGCACAGGAGCCAGGGAATAAATGCAGCCCAGTGTGTGCCAGACCTTGTGTGGGAGCAGTCCTCAGCTGTCAAGGACACTCCTGCCCCTCAAGTCCCCACTGGAGCATCTTCCTATGTCAGATGTGGTGTATCGTAGGAGTTTACAGCCTAAAGGGCTGCTCTTTGATATTGGAATTTAGGGGTGAACATAAAAGTGCTCTCAAGGCTCTTGTCAAATTTGAGTGCTTTGTGGTGTGATTTATGGCAAGAGGCTCCTTTCTGACACTTCCAGATGCCAAACCTTTCACCTTGCAGAGAACGTGCTTGCAATATCTGGGGTGAATTTATGCCTGCTCTTTAAAACAGCCCCTCTGGGGTAATAAGGTGGCAGGAAAGCCCAATAAGGAACCTTTTTAAAAGAGATTTGCCAGTGGTCCGAATGGTTTCTACAGTCTCCTTCCAGCATCCAGGCTATCCACTGACATGCAACGCTGAACCTGTCCTATCCCTCCAGAGGAGTGCAGGTCACCTTTTCTCTCACCACATGGTTCCTTCAGGTTTTCTTCATTTGCACTTCAGGCAGCTTGCAAACCTTTCTCTGCCCTGTTTTTCATTTGACCCGCTGAATCATCAAGAGGCTCTGGAGCTAAGAGGCTTTTCAGAGATTTCTCTGAACAGAGGGCAAATATGGAGTGAGAATTTGAGACAGGAAAACAGGGGGCATCCATTTCCAGAGTCCATAAATCACCATGAACTCTCCCAGGCTACTCCAACAAGCCTGGGATTGCCTTGCCAGAGATGAGTCACAGATAAATTACCCAAGGCCAGCAGAGAACAAAAGGTTTGGCCAAAATCTGCAAGGGAATGGGTGTTCTCCAAAAAGTAGCAGAAGCCTTGCAAACACATGCCTCTCAGTGGATGATGGAGTCTGATCTGCATTCCTGGTTCTCATGAACAGCAGGAAATAAAAACAAAAATAGATCAAAATTCACTGTGTTGACTTCTTCCCTGCATTTCTTGGCAGGTGGAATCAGATGTTTGATCTCACTAAGAGACAGTTTTCCATCTGAAATTGAAATAGCCCATCCTCTCAAATGAAATGCAACAGCAAAATTAACATTAACATTGATAAAATTAACAATTGATCTTGGCTAGGACTAGGTGGGGAAAGAACTATCATCATGTTAGAGTTAGCATTGCAACAACAGCTGTCATCTGAACACTTCCTCTATGGAATGTCATTATCATCTAGTAAGGCTGATTTTAAAATATTCTTCATTGCTGTAATCAAATCATGCCATATAGAATAAAAAAAATAAGAGAGAGAGAAAGTGAGAGAAAGGAAGGAAGGAAGGAAAAAGAGAGAGAAAGAGAGAAAGAGAGAAAGAGAGAAAAGGAAAGGAAAGGAAAGGAAAGGAAAGGAAAGGAAAGGAAAGGAAAGGAAAGGAAAGGAAAGGAAAGGAAAGGAAAGGAAAGGAAAGGAAAGGAA
>VZTR01017107.1:148504-207911 GCA_013400775.1 Chaetops frenatus
AAGAAAGAAAGAAAGAAAGAAAGAAAGAAAGAAAGAAAGAAAGAAAGAAAGAAAGAAAGAAAGAAAGAGAAAGAAAGGAAGAAAGAAAGAAACTTACTTTTAAGAATTTTTCATCTATACAGAATTAGCTGTGCCTGGTGCACAGTTGTCAGCATTTATTTGAAAATTCTCAGATAATAATTTTTGCCTACGTTAATGAGATTAATGAGGAGAGGAAAATAGATACCTCTGCTTGCATCCACATTATTTCAATTTACAAGTGTATCTGCTTCCTCTGGATGATAAATGGATCCGTTAATTTTTTTTTTTTTTTTTTTTTTTTTTTTTTTTTTTTTTTTTTTTTNGGCCCTCTTTCTTTGAATCCTAATCAGAACCTCTACAGAAATGTTGATATATGTAAGACTGGCAGCTCTTTCAAAGAATCTTGCCTCTCTCTCCTGTCCTTTGTTGGCCAAGCATACCAAGAGACTAGGATTGCCTTAGTCCTGCTACATCCATATTTTCTATGGAGTGAAAAGAAGCTTCCTCAAACTTCAAACATATCAAACGTTTAGCATCTGAATGATATTCATCTTTAGGAGCCAGGCCAAAAAGTCAATAAAAATTTAATTATTTCAGAAGCACATGGGAGCACTTAGAACACCAATAATGTGTTACGATATCCTGGCATTGGGAAAAAGCTCAACAACATACTTTCATATTTCCTGGTCAAGACATTGCCCCCACCAAAAGGCAACACAACTTCTTGAAATTGCAAGTAATTCTAATTAACTAACAGTTTCTAAAACTAGCATATAATAGGTTGGTGATCAAGGAGGTTATTACCTGCACATCACATAATGATAGAGTGGTGTTAAAGATGATATGCAGTGATGATAAGGATAAAGATTCATATGCAGGGAAAAACATTTATTTACTTTCCTTTTTTTTTCTTTTTTTTCATGGCAAACAAGAAAGAGAATATTTGTATTGATAAGTTTCTTGTTATCTGAAATGAGTTATCTCTACTTGAATATGCAGCTATGGGAAAAGAGAAAGAAATCCCAAATATTTTTCTGAAGAAACAGAAGGGAAATCCCCAATTTTAAAGACAAAGATAGCTTCACTATATCAATCATTAGCAATGCCATGCAGAGGAACACTCCTTATATGGCCTTATCTAGCAGGATCAACTCTGTGGGAGTCCTTCAATTCGGTTCTTGGGGCAATGGCCCAGGCTACCACTGTGTTATTTTAGCATATCCTAAACTAGCTCCTAGATAAAGGGAAATTCAATCTAACACCGGTAGGAGGCTGAAATGGAACATCCTGAGAAGGCCTTTCTGTTATTGCCACACCCAACTCCTAGCAAGACTTGACTTCAGTCTAGACTTAGGCAGGGACAGTTTTAAACATGACATCACTGTTTCAGGTGTTATAGATCAGATTCTACTGAAATAAAACCACACATTCATGTTGTCACTTTCATTATTTTAATTGAGGAGAATAAGTATATAAGGTATCTACAAATTTATAAGGTACCTAAGCCAATATACATTTAACTTACACCCTGTGTGTCTATCTAACCCAAATGCAGTCCTATATTCAAATACTCAACTTTTGTTCATTTCCTTTGTTGATCTCACCAAGTCTTTGGTCACCAGTCAGTTTTCTTCAGGAAGATGTATTCCTGCCTTTATATGTGAAATCAAATCTCTTCTCACTTTTCTTCCCTTTTTCTTTAAACCCAGTGCAGAACAGCTCATAAACCCAAGTTCTAAAAAAGCCCCAATTCTGAATCAGAGCTAGATTTATGTCAAATGAGGGTAAAAAATACAGATGTTTTTGGTTTGGGTGGTAGAGACTTTTTTGGTTTTTGTTATTTGTTTATTTGTTTGGTGGTGGGTTTTTTTGTTGGGTTTTTTTTGTTGTTGTTGTTCCAAATATACCACCTCCCTTTAGTATTCACAGGGCCTGAATAGCAGGTGTTTGAACAGTGATATCTATCTGGAAGGACATTGGCTACTGCCTGGTTACTAATTCATTATCAGCTTTCTGTTCTACAAATACTCATGCAGCTGGAGGCAGGGCAACTAGAAAATTTAGAGTTTATAGATTTTTTAGTCTCTTATGTTAAAAAAAATGAACTCCTTTTTCTGTAGTTTTTCTTTCCCCTATGCTTTATTAATCCCTTCCTTTCCTCCACTTCAAATTAATGGCAGGATGTAGTGTAAAGGATTTATTTGTATTAATTTTTGACCTTTTACCTTATTCATGCACATCAGTAAGTACTCTAGACATGCCAGATGCATGCCAGTATATATTATTTATATAAAGTTATTTATGTTTTGTGCCCTGTAATTACAGAGAAAACAGTGACATCAGTCAGGAAAAAAACTTTTTCAAAGTTCTGTCCTGTACTTCCTGCAGAATACAAGAAAGTTCTTGGAAATTAGTAACACTTGCCCACCTTACAGGAGGACTTACTTCATCAATCTCTAAATATCTGAGTATGTCAAATAGAAGATGTTATGTATGTACAATGTGTTCTATTCCTTAATTCAATATATAACATTATATATTCCCTACTATTTAACTGCATATAATTTCATCTCTATGGAATATATACACATTTACCCTATTGGTTATAATCCCACTAGTGTAATGTATGAACATGATTTAAACCAGGAAGTCTTCATAAGTGTTCAAAGACCATGAAGAAGAGTGTGACTGGTATTCTGAATATTTGCCTTTTACCTCCAATCATTATACAGATATTATGTAAACTGTATACCTCTATATTAACATTATATTAACAATAGAAAACATGTTGCTTTAAAATCTGCAATATTTAATTATATATTTTCTCTCAAGACAAAAAAAAAAGCTATTTCAGTCTTTTAGGACTCTATTAAGGTTACCTCAATTTGTATTACTTGTAAATTAAATATAACTTAATTCTTGCAAGAAATTATGGACTTTTATCCATAGATTTTTATGGGAACAGTCAAGTTGAATGCTATGTTAATTGAGTCAAGCATTGGCCCTCTTACTCACATTGAGCAGCATTTCACTCTAAACTGTCCCACCAAAGCAAATGGAGCTGTTACTGAAGTGAGAAGTTAATCACTCTGAGCTGGGATCCCACAGCTGCCAGTTGTAGTTCTTGTTAAAAAAAAGAAGTATTAATATCTGCAACGAATGGTAGGATTTAGACAAAGAAGAACAGAACTCCAATGTAACAGAAAAATAAGGGATTCACAAGGCAGAATGTGATTTGCTGAGTCAGTTTTGCACCATGCATTGTCACTAATAATGTCTTCCTGTCATAGCATGGCGTGAATAATTTTTCCAAACCATGACGTAGCAAAAGAGACTGTGACCTTTTTAACTTTTTTCCCAGCAAACGAAGAATATGGATGGTTAGTCAGAAATATTGGATCTAACTGTCCATGAAATTAACTTTAAATTAACTGTTAATTTTAATCAATTAGCAATAGCAGTTTCTCTTGGGAAATCTTGAATAATTAATTGAAATGACATCTAAGTAACTTTCTAGCCTGGATATTTTGCATCATGATCAAATAGAGCATTTGCCTTTTCCAGTGCAGACTGTAGATTTCCCAGCTGTATTAACAGAAGAACAGCCCTCGCAAATGCTGTAGCTGAGAGATATGACCTGATGTCTATTTGAGACTGCAACCACTATTTTTCTGTTTTAAACCTCTTCTTGTCATTGCCACTATTAGGGCCAAGCACAGCTGTATTGAGAAGAGACTCACAGTCTCAAGGCAAGGTGTAGCTTTCTTCATCTTCTAATACGCAGCACATCTTTATTTAATTCAGCTCCAACTGAATGCGTGGGAGAACAGTGCAACCAATACTTTCCTCCATTCTCACATCTTCTTTAATTTATGGTAACATATCTGGAGTGAGTAGCCTCCAAATCTGCTCCTGAAGATGTCATTGAACTAGCATTCCCTCCCACACTAACCCAGAAACTACATTGAAAACATTATGAGGAAGACGAGCAAATTAATTTCCCCTCCTGTAAGTTTGTGTCATCTGCGACCTTGCTGAGGAGTCACACCCACCCCTTCACACCAACCCCTTCATCAACTTATTGATGAAGAAGCTCAGCAATACTGGGCCCAGAATGCAGCCCAGGGGAACACCACCAGTGACAGGACTCCAGCCAGACCCTGCACTACTGATTACAACCCTCTGGGATCTGCCATTCAGCCAGTTCTCATCCACATCACTGTCCACTTACCAGCCCACACTCCCTATGAGGATATTGTGAGAGGCAGTGTCACAAGCCTTGCTGAAATCAAGCTAGACAGTGTCCTCTGCTCTCCCCTCAATCCATCCAGGCAGTTGCTTCGTTGTAGAGGGCAATCAGGTTGGACAAGCATGATTTACCTTTAGTGAGTTCATGCTGACTATCCTGACCACCTTGATGTCATCCACGTGGATAGAGATGTCCTCCAGAATGAGGTGCTCCTTCACCTTCATCCATGGAGATGGAGGTGAGGCTGTCCGGATAGTACTCCCTGGGTTCTCCTTCTTGCCCTTTCTGAAGACTGGGGTGATAGTTGCTTTCTTCCAATCCTCAGGCACCTCTCCTGATCTCCACGACCTTTCAAAGATGATCGTGAGTGGCCTCGGGATGTGTCTGCCAGCACTCTCAGCACTCATGGATGCACCCCGTCAGTGATGCAACCAGAGTTTTTAAATGGTGCTGAGAGAAAAGCTAATATGAACAATCCCCAGTATATCTGACTGTCAGTACTGTCAAAAGATCTTACTCATTGAAAAAGATCTTGTTTTCTCAACACCTCATCTTTTTACCCACATGTTCACAAGTAAACAGAAACTTTGCTACTCCCAGCTTCTTCCCTGAGGCTATGGTGAATCAATGATAGTTTATTTTCCTTGCACAAGCCTGTCTTAGAGACATGGGCAGGAGGTTTGCCAAGGCCACCTGCCCCAGGTCAGCCAGGCAGGCCTGGGGGATCTGCAGGGAGATGACCCACTGGCTTTGTGTGGGGTGCAGAGTGGGCACACCACTGCTGGAGCAGGGGCTCCACAGGCCCAGGGCTCCTAACGCCTGTGTGGCCATCTGTCCCACAAGATACACAACCAGTGCTCTCAACTGAGCCTTGCAGTCAAAACAGCTGCCAGAGGAGGCTGGCCTGGCATAATGGATCCAGCAACACAGATTGTGATCTCCTAGGCTCTATGGATTTCATCTGAAAATATCAGTCAGATCTTCACAGTTTCTCTCCATCAGCTTTACCAACAATTCTACTTCAATTTCAGACATCAGCTCACCTCTCTTTCCCCTCTGTGGAAAAGGCTATGGAAGAATAATCATTCACTAGTGGAAATAAACCATTATTTGATGCAACATTTTCTTCGTTGCTTGGCAGTTTGGGACCTCTCCTCACAAGCTGGGATGCATTTATTATTCAGCAGTAAATTTTTTGAGGATGAATATAAGAGAGTGGGACATAGTTTCAAAGCATTTGCTAACACAGCAGACAAAAAGCATTTTGTACTGATTTGCAGAGATGGTGGACATAGGTTGTGTTTATTTGCTATTATGCTTTGTAAAGGTATTAATCATCAGCCTTGTACTGAGCTTTGTTTCTCTGCACATAACATCAAAAGGGAGGTTTAAAGCTCTGTAACCTCTTCTCAAGAATGTTACTCTTGAGTATTTCTGTTTCTTGTTTTGCTTTGTGGTCACTAACCACAGGAGAAATTTGTCTTTTTTACATATGCTGGAAATAATTTACAAACTTTAGAAAAATTAAACCACAAGAAACCCTCTATATTAAAGTAACATTAAGGGTCTGACTAAAACCCACAAAAAGCCAGGAAATTGAGACTTTAAGCTGAAACTCTGATCTGATACTCCAACCTTAATTTACCTCTTAGGGTATAGGTGTCTCCAGTGAGGGCAGTGGGAGACAAATCTTGGTTGCCTGGGTGCTCATGTTATTCCCTTGTATTTTCTTACCAGCTGAACACTGCCATCAGTCAACAAGAGGCACCTGACCAGGTGATATCTTTTGGCACATGGTTGGATTTCCAACAGGATAGATGGATATTGTCAAAAAGGAGGGGGAAAGCTCAAGATCCCTTCTCACTTGAGAAATTGTCAGCTTCACAAAAGATTTTTGTCACTACAGCCTAACTTGCATTGTGGAGTTTGCTGACACAGGAAGCTGCGCAAGCAGACAGTATTGGTAGTTTCAAATTAATTAGACAAACTCATGGACAATGTGTCAGTCAACAGAAACCTAATGAGTGGTCTACCTCTAAGATCTCTAATAACAGCTGTGGATGCTGAAGATGTACAAGACACTATTATGCCAGACCCACAGTTCTGTTGTCTCTGACATCAAAAGAGTGCTGACCCAAAAGGGCTTTACTCATGTTCTTATTGTTTAGCTGTCCAAAACGGTAATAAATGACAGTTCCATCCTTAATTCTTATTTATTCTTCTAATTTTCCTTGGGAAAGGCTTTTTCCTTCTGATAGTTCAAACCTCAGTCAGAGCTATTGAGCAAGACTTTTCACAGCATTGCTCTGCCTCAGGAGCCATGCCACAGGGAAAGGAGTAAGTAGTCTGTGCTCCTCTTCTTGTGCTGAAGAAACAGTACCTTGCTCAATCGGCTTTATATTTAGAGCACAGTCCTGTCCTGCTACATATATCAGCCTTTCTTCTCTACCAACCAGGAGAGGGAGAGGCAGAAACAAAGCAGTGGCCTTGTGTCTTCTTTTTTTGCCAGTCAGCCAGAGGAAAACAACCAATTTGGGAACCACCATGGAGTACTTGAGACAGATGTTTCAGGGAAAGAGCTTGTCTGGACCTGATAAAAGGGCTGCTTATATTCCCTTTCTCAAGATTAAAACCACCAGTTCACTGGGTGGTTCAGATGAACTGAGTAGGTTCATCTAAAGACAGGGAGGTGGTTTTGGAAGTCTCGAACAGGTACAGAACTGTAACCATCTTTAGTGTACTGCTAGAGGGGAGCAAATCCTCAACTAGATAGAAAGCTTCTTTTAAGAAATATGCATATAGCAAAGGAAATGTCACTGTGAACTGAGACTCACTGTCTTCATTGTTAGGACCAGCAGAAGCTGTTAAATGATATATATATATATATATCCAGGCCTATAATAATAAGGTCAGGGGAAAATGTTGTGCTGCAAACAGAGTCTAGACCAGCAGAATATTATAACTAATATTCTACCTGTGACTTCATTTGCAGTGAAAGATGATTCCATTAATGAAGTGAAAAGTTTGGGAGAAACAGTAGAGCTGACAATCAGTAAACAAAACCCCAGTATTTTACAACATTTATCTTCTGTAGTATATTTGTCCTTATGCTCCAGCCACTTATCTGTGACAATAAATTTGCATGAAGCTTCATTACCTTAATAGTATAAATTTGCCAGGTGTTTGACAATAATTCCCAGGCTTGTGTCTGCAGACTTCAAGTCTTCATGGAAGTCAGCAGAAGTGAGAGGATTTAGTTGCTGAGATCAGTTGAGATTGTTGCATGGAATGTATCCAGGCTGGAAGAATTTATGCTATCAAATACATTTTCTATCAAAGCATAACCTCTGTGCTTTCTCAGACAAGGGGGCTGCTGATTATTAGGCTTTAGGAATTCGCATTTTTAACTTAAGGCATATACATTTTGCCCCACATGATAATGAACATTATGGTTACACCATTGCTTTAATTTTTCCTCTTGGCATTGTCTTCTTGCTGGTTTTTTTAAGGCTTTCAAGAGGCAATATTCCGAAATACTGTGCATGGAAACGATAAATTGCTGGTTGTGACTTTACTTTGAACAAGCTCTCCTGCAGAGTATCATATTTAAGTAAATTGCCATTAAGTACAGCAAGCAACACAATCATTCACATTCAAACAGAGCCTTTTGATCATGTTCTACAATGCAATCAAGAATCACATGAGAGTTCAAGTGCTCACCAACCTCATTCAATGCTAACTAGGTGACAGAGAAAGGAGAATTAGTTGTGAATGTCAACTAATTGCTGGTACATTAGCATACCGAAACTTGCTCTAGTTATACGTAAAAACTGTGTATAATTTTAACAGGCTCATATGTTCGCCGTGGTCTGCAAATGTATGGTTACTCACAGCTGGAAGATTATTAATAGTGTTTCATGTGGGTACACACACGCTCCTGCTCCCCCCGTTTTTGTCAGATCAGAAAAACTTTTGGAACTTTTTATCCGCAAGGCACGTTAAGGTCATCAATTGGGAATTGTTAACTGATGGTTTAATTGGGGAAATGTATAGACTCTGTTGAACTTCAGCCAATAATTTAGCAGATAGATTTATGCAGAGCAACAGATGTGGAGGTGGAATCTCTGAAGGAGCACATGGTACCGGCAGAGAGCTATCTCTGCCCCTATTTAAATTACAAGTGGAACAGAAATGTGACAAGGAGGTGAGAACTGATATGATCTGAAAATATTCCTTGGTTAAAAAAATGTGCATATTGGAAAATAAATCTTTCTCAGAGACAATATTCATCCAGAATTCACACAGACATAGGAGCACCATGCAGTTATAACCTTAACGATTGCTAGTGCCACTCATTTGCAAATCGTTCTGTACACTAGTCCATGAAGTCACTTCTTCAAGTGCTTTTTCTGAAATTTCTTGGAAGGTGGTTATCTCCTTCTTCCAAACCCAATCTCCAACTTGCCTTTTTCAAGTAGGATTGCTGGAAATTGGCCAAATAATGCTGGCTTTTTAAAAGTGTATTTGGAAATAACAGTTGTATCTGATGTTCAAAGTAAATTCTTTCAGAGTCTGTGGTTCCATTTTACCTGCTCTTTACTTGACCTCTCCAGCAGGTTGTGAATGAAATCCTGAAATAACAAGAGTCACCAATAGGACTCTCATCAACTCCCACTGCTGACAGGAGCATTGATTAATTGATGAATAGTGCAAGGAACTATTATTGCTGGACTCTATTCTTTCATTTTTTCTTACTATTGGAGAGTGTTTGAGCCGGTTTGGAAACACAAGCTTTGAGCTCCATCCTTCAATGTAAAGGAAGGCAGTTTCTACCATCCTGAATCCTACCTGAAAATGAATATGAATAAGGGATATCATCCATTCTTTTTACTGGGCAGTAAAATAATTTTATAAAGAAAGCTACTCATCTAACAAGCTGAAGTGCAAAACTGCCTGAAATCTGCTGGAACAGACAGTTTATGATTTAGTGAGTTACCTGAAAGAGAAATATCCATCATTGCTCTCCTCACTAGCTCTTTACTTGTTGGTGTACTTGGTCCATTTAAAACTCCTTACAGTGGAATTTGCCTACAGGCACAAGAAGTCATAGCCTGGAAACACCACAAGCTTCATTTGCCTCCTCCCTCTGTTGTTGAGAGAAGAAATTGAAGTGGAGTGAACAGCCTGTGGTAGCCTCTTGTTGTCCATCCCTAAATGTGATTGCCAAAACTGAGTTTGTGCATAAAGGGAATAACTTCTGAAGAGTGGTTCCAGGACTCCCTCCTAGCAATCCATAATCAGCTCTGGCTGTGGGGATAGCTGTGGCTCTGCTTTTGTGGAATAAGGATATAACATTTTTTTAGGATGACTATACATTCCTTTACCATTTAGGAATGGGAAATATGATGTGGAAGATTTTACAGTTTTCTAGTAGTTTAAATCTCTAGCTCAGATTGAGGTTCTTCTTGGCTTCACTTTACTATGTTTGAGATGGGCATTTTTTTTGGTCAGGAAAGGAATGAAGGGGACTGTATTCAGGTTGCTCTCAGACAGGAATTTTTGGTCACAGCTGAGCTCAGTCACAGACTACCTCTTTCTTTTCATTTTTGTCCTCTTCCCTCAGTTCTTAGGCTACCATCCTTTACTTTGCTCTCTCAGTCTGCTTGGAGGAGGCAAAATATGACTGGGGTTAAAAAAATTAGTGGATGAAAAGTGTCCAAGTGAATCAGTTCCCTTTTTTATAGCCACATCAGAAGGACTTTATACACAGTTGTGGGAGTAGATTTTAGGGAGTAAATCCTCTGGGAAATGGAAGGAAGAGAAGCTGGACATAGGCTCAGGAACAGCTGCAGTAGCTGACTTGACTACAGCTTCATTTCTAGCTTCTGGTTCAATGGGTTATAGAAGGCACATCACATCTGACACTGGCACTGAATGTATTCCCACTGACATTGGAGGGTCAAGGAGCTGATCTGTGAATGATGCTGACTTCACATTAAACCCTGTTAAAAGTAAGGGCAAACCAGATGTTTTCTTGGAAATAAATGTACATGTGAATTTATCTGAGATTTTAAGCCTCGGTGATGAGAACTTGTGAATGAACAGGCTAGCATGTTTCACATTAGAACTGAAGTGTGTATGTGTGTGTGCACATGCATGCATGCAGCCTAAGGAAAATGGGACATAATTGTGCTTCCTCTTGGGTGCTGCAGAAAGACATTTCATCCACCTTTCCTTGATTGTGCAAAAAAGCTTTTACCAATTTTTAGTTAAGTATTTTGTTCCTTCTTTCCAGGAACAAAAATACTTTCTTTTTAACAGCACTTATCTTTTTTTTTGTATTTGAATCCTATCTCTCTTTTTGTTGTGATGGAAAATTTAATTTCTTGCTTCTGAACTCAGTGTCAGCTAAACCAGATCAGTTATGAAAAGTCCATCTATTCAGCTCATCTTATTGGTGGGCATCCCAAATTCTTTGTGGTATTGTTGTCTGTTTTTCCATACAAGGAAACAGAATTAGAATAGTTATTAGGCATCAAAGGAAGATCTATAAAATACACAAACTGATTGCATGTCAAGAACATTCAGAATCTGTCATCTGCAGGTAATAACAGTGACCTAGCCCCAGTTTATTGAGATGAAAGGTAAGAATCACAGCCCAATCCATAGCAGGATCCAGTGATTCTGGAACACCATTTTCTATTTCTTCTCCCAAGGAAGCTGTAGGACCAAGGTACAGTAGTAATGTGTGACATCAAATTTTTTCAGGGTAGTCAGTGTGACTCTCTATCTCACTCACCTTAGCCTGAGAGGAAGTTTAGAGGTGATTTGATGTAATTGATTTAATTTTAGTAATTCTTTCCTTTAAATGCCTGCAGAATGCATCTCTCAACTCCTTGAGTTTACACTAGATTTCAGAGTGATCAGGGATGCATGTTAAAACTGTGAGAAAAACAGAAATAATTTCCTAAATCTGGTGTATTGCGGTAATATCCCTACTTAATGTTCTTCATTGTCTTCTTTGTAGCATAGAAGATGTCTTGTAGAGCAAAGCACCAAGCATGTAATGAAGAGTCCACTTGAATTATTTATCTTCAATATCCAGGGTATCACTGTCTACTGCAGAGGAAACTGAGAAAAGCCTTTTCATTATTTTCAGCTAAACTGGTGACATAAAACATTATGAACACAATAAATAGAAAGAGAGGGAAATGCAAGCTTATACAGCATTGCAGTTTTACATTTTCCCCAGCACTTCAGGTAAGAAAAGGACATCTCCAACTCTGAGGTCAACTTTTGTTGGAGGTTGCTGCATCTGGCTGAATTTGGAGGTTACAATAACCTTCCTTTCCCCCTTGATACTAGAGATGCTAGAACCATTCTAGAGACCCACTTTAGGCAAAGGAATCCCTCAAATGAAACAGGTGTTGAAGATAAATCATTTTACTTGACATTTTATATCCCTATAGCCCCAACTGGAAAAGCTGTATCCAACTGAAAAGTAATAAAATTTTACATTCTTTTTATTATATTATTTTATTGAGCACTGTCTTATAGGATTATTAGTTAATAAATCTGAAGGTTTCTCCATTAAAAGAGGATGCTGTGAAAAACTTTTCTGTCCATCCTGGACAGTGGAAATTTCAACTGAAACTCTGTTCCTTTCTTTCAAGTTCTCATCTCTTCATTCTATCTCTGCTCAGTCTCAAGAGCCCACCTCCTTGGCCTGTTCAGAGCTGCTGCCAGTGCTTTAATTTCCTCTCACTACTATAAATACAAACACAGAGTAGAAGGTTGCAATTTCCTTTGACATTAAAGTTTCACTCCAGCCTTTTAGCAAAAGAAGTTTGCTGTAAAAAAGAAGGCTATTAGGCAGACCAGCTAAGGAAAGGCTGTGGTCTCACCCTGTGAGGATGTCCAGTACTGAAGGACACTGACTGGGAATACAGGGAAAGCCAAGATGAGCCCTGGTGGGGAAGCTGGATAGGGCCATCACTACTGGGACTGATCCCCCTCCACCCCTGCATCACAAAGCTGCTGTGAGGGAGTACAGCCTGAAGCACAGAAAGTTGGCACAAGCAGACAAGCTGTGTCCTCTCACAGGGAACATTGTGATGAAGCCCCATCAGGATCTAAATGTGAGCCAGGCACATGTGTGTTTAAGAGAGTTGTGGGCTACTCACAAGATTTCTTTCCACAGTCCTGTTGAAGAAGTCAGTGCTTTTCCAGCTAGGCAAGGGGCATGACCTTACATTAGATCCCACCCAAAATTTCTTTAATTTGGCCTGTGTCATGAGCCTGGCCACTGTGTTGTGCAGTAAAGCAGCAAAGGCTTTGATCTACTGCTTGCATGGGAAAGAATTTGAAGGCATTGAACTCTTTGTATAAATGAAGTTTTCTTGGACCAGCCTGGAGGTTTGCTGGGCATAGTTCCTTCCCAGGGGGTTTTTCTGATGTGAACCAGAACCATCCCAGCTCTAGCTCTAATAACCTAGCATATTTTACTTTCTTCTGCATTTTGACTTTTAACACAATCACCTTTTTCAGTCCCAAAGCAGCAGCTGTATCCCTGCTCAGTAACCCATGGGGCATTTTCAATAGATGAGCTGTCCTTGAGGAAGAGCAGACCATCCTATTGTCCTCTGGGGTATGTCCAATCTAGAAAAGCTTTAAATACCAGTTTTGAAACTCTTCTGCCAGGTTGGCTTTGGAGATGCTAAAAACGTCTCACAGATACCCTAACTACTGCTACAAGTATTCATGAAAATTCTGACTGATTTTCAGTGTCCTAGGAAAAAAGTACTTTTCATTCAAGAAAACACTGAAGATATACATAAAGCAGATTTAAGTAAATGGGATAAACACAGTATTGAAACAACAAACCTAATGAACTTTGCATTGTGTTTCCAGGTGTCTTATACTAACAAAAATATAACTCTAGGAATGGACTCAAGACACTGTAGCTGAATTTGAAATTTTAAATTGCATTTTTAAAGTTAACTTTAATATTTTTAAAGATAAAAGGTTAATTTCAGTTTATTCGTTCTTTCTTTTAAAGGGGTTGATGGACCTCAAGGGATTCTAATAAAAGTACAGAGAGTATCAAAATTACTAAATTAAGGTATCTTTCACTATAGTGAATTAGGAAAGTCTATTCCAGCTTTTGAAATAAGTAAAGATTCTTCTGGTGAGATACAAGAAAAAGTTTCTCCAAAGCTTCTTAACTTGAATTTGGAACTGAACTTTGAATGGAGAAGAAATTAAAGACTTAATCAACACTTCTTCCTGTAACAAAGGTAGTCTGAAAATTTGATCTGTCTGTGTAAAGGTTTAATCTCACAATAAGAATATTTCAGTATTTTCAGAGGGGCTGGGGCAGATGAGGAAGGAAGTGTGTTTGGATCTTAGGTTTTCACATTATTCAGATTAAAAAAAGAGCATGAACTATTGCTCTGTATAATATAAAATGTATTTCTTTTACTATGTGGCACACATCAGAAGATGCTTAGAAGGTGTGTGAAGGGAGTACAGATAGTGGGGAGAGGTCAGGAGAGGCATCTAAACAGATGAAAGCTGTCAAATGAACAAATTGCATGTGCTTTCCTCTATGGAGTAAGTGCATATGCTAAGAAACCGTGAAAAGAAAATCTTCCTGCAAGCTTTGCTTCTCCTATTTGGCTTCAAAGCCAGATTCACATGTCAGCCAAAGAAAGTACATACATTCTGGGGCCTGTTCAATGGGAGGTAGTGATCTTTTTCAAAATCATAACTTCGTAACAGAGGATCATCACTCACGCAAATGTGCTCCTTTTGGTCAAAAACATTCTTTCCAGCTCTATTGTGAAAAAAGACAACTCAAAGAGAGAGACTTAATCCATGCTGCACTCACATACATGGAGCTATACCAGAAGTGGAACTCACAACAGCTTTGTGGCTGAAGGGTAATATACTAGCCAAGGTTACCTTGATTTGAGTTATTGCTTGGCTGGAACATCCTCATAGATTTGCATAAGTAAATTGAAAATATTGTGTTATATTTCTTTTGGAAGTCCCCATTGAATAAAATTAATTTCTCTAAAAGGAGTACATTTTAGGAACTATTGTTTTAATCAGACAAGGTTTTTCTTGGCTAAGCCAATGCAACATAATGAGAATGGTCACAATGACTATCACTACCTAACCTGGTTAGCACCCTTGCCCTTGTATTTATTTAATTGTTCTTGCTACCTTGTGGACTTTTCAGTAATGCTAGCAGTGAGAAAAATCACCACTCTGCTGCCAGGGTCAACAGTTTTTATGAAAGCTTGCTCCGCTTCTGTGAGTTAGCACTTGGCACATGTTTAAGAGTGTTTCTTCCTTGTCTTTACCCTCACGTTTCAACATTTGCATTGCAAGATCCTTCTAAGAAAATCCATTTGCATTGGGTATAACTTATCTCAGAAAGCAACCTGAAATGAAAGTTTTAAAGAGGTGTGTGAAATGCAGGTTAATCAACTATGAAGATAGACCCCAGAGTTAGCTATAGAGAAAGGTATGAAGAATTCACAAACCTTTCCAGCCAGCTCACACACGTTCACAAAATAGAAATGCTTTTGTAATTTTGGGATGTTTCACTTCATAAAATAAATGGATTAGAGACTGGATTAAGAAAATGCAATGGTGAAGTGTGAAGTGTGAAGTGATGGCCTCTGTGCTGATGCCTATTTGCTGGAAAGTCCACGGGGAGCCTCAGACTCCCATTTCCACTCCTGCCTGCCCCTGAATGGCCTGGTGTGTACTGGGTGGCAGGCTAAACTGCTGAGAGCGCTTGAGCAAAGAGATCCCTTCGTGGTCCAGCCACAGCACGTGGTCCAGCCTCAGCTGAACCTTCCAGGACCTAGGGCACAAGCCAAGAAGGTGGCTGGACCTTCCCAGGACTGGTGCATACAATTACTGAAGTCTAAACTCAGGGAGGGCAAGATGTTTGCTGAAGGAAGATCATCATCATCAGGCTTTACATTCAGTGGAGCTAAAATGCTACACACAGCTAAGAATTAGCTCCCCTATTGTTTCAGTTCCATGGTGCTACATATATTCATAGCTGTGGTATGTACAGTGCTAGAGATAGACATATATGGTTCTTAATGCTCACATAATTTGGATGGGTAGCTAACCTAAACACAGCCATGGTAGTTTGGCAGATAATCATCTAATCTGTCTCAAAATGCAATTTTGGTTTTGAAACTACGTCATTAAAGTGGTATCTTCTGACTCAATGGGCTCATCTTCGGTGGGTGCTTGGTGGCTCAGCTACTTACTTTAATGACTGGAGTTAATTTTTGCCAATCATGCTATTGACAGTTCTTCCTGCACTCTGAAGAAGAAATAGTTCTGTAGAAGCAGCCTTTTGGGAAGATTTCTGTAGCTCAGAAATTTTTAGGTAAATTCACAAGTGATAGGAAACTCCTCCACACACCTCGTTATCTCTTCAGGTTCAGCTTTCTAATGCAAAAAGTAAAACTGTTATTTCTTGCACATGGATCATATGTAAGAAAAAAGCCATATCAGAACAAGAAATGTTATAATAAATTATTCACACAAGTAAATGACTTACACTCTTGCTCTCTTCAATGACAATTTCATTTGAGAAACTATTCCCCACCAGGAACGAAATGATCACAGCCTGTCCTCTGGCTAAAACACCTACAGAACTGCTCGTGCTCTGCTGTGGGCACCATGAACAACATTTTAAACAATGCTCAAAGGAGTGGAGAATGTTTCTCCATAATTCATAGGTGTGCTTGCCACAAGTGACAGTAGCAAGAAATTTCTGAGTAAAACTGAGCTTCAAACACAATGCAAAATCATCTCACACCTGCAGAACAACATACATTGGTTCAATAATCAGAAAGGATGAAGAAAATAACCTTTCTTACTTTAAAGCTCAAAACACTTTCCAGAACATCTTCCTGAGTTCCCATCCCTGAACTGTTCCCTGACCTTGCAGTATGCATTGGGTTCCCTTTATTTTACATTGTCAAAACAATTTAAAAGTAATTTCAGCTGAGCAACAACATTTGATCAAATATAAAGTGGATTAAGTCTGCTCTTCACACTTGCTGCAACAAATCACTGAAGACACAAAATGTGTAAACACATTTAGGGGCAAAATGATACACAGAAATACAAACAATAAAAGCACAAACCTAGATTATACGGGAATATTTAATCACGGGGGGCAGATTCTAATTAGATAAAATGAAGAAAGCAGACAGAAAAGTGGGCCAGTAATGATGCTAACAGTGGAACTGAATGTATAATCCAGGTGATAGCATGACAGAAATGGATCAAGAAACAGATAAATATCTAGAGATGCAAGAATCACTGTTGTGCAACCATGTTTGTTATGTTCCCATGGAGACTTGTGTTTCTCCCGTTGAGTCACTACTTGCTCCTCTCCTGCACATGTTAAAAACACTTACCTATTACAGACACACACACAAACACTCAATCAAACACCTTTGGTAATAAGTCAAGCACATTAACATGCCAGTGATGGCTGCCTTCAGTAGCACTTTCGTTTCAATAATAAGTCCCTGTGGGAGAGGTAGGCATCCTCAGAGTTTGGACATTTAAATTCTGAGTTCTCTGGATGTCTTATTCACAGATGAGTGTAATAAATAGAGAACTATTTCTGCTTCAGTAGGTTTTGGTCAGGCTTCTGACATACTGCATATTGCGTGAACAGTAACTCTAACTAAAAATCATGAACACTGATTCTATCCAAAACTTTGTTCATTTAAAACCTATTTTCAATCAACTAGCTCATGGAATGTAATGGGGATCCTTGGGAGGAGCCTCCTACAAAAGCTAAGGGATTTCTGCTGATCATAATAAAAGCCCTCAAGAACATGTATGCAGAGAGGATGGGATGCTGTGTTCTAGAGGTACTGCAGAAGGCAGCAGTTTAATTAAGGTTCTTTTCCAGATGCTTTCATTTTCCTCTGCTGGATTGGTCTACCTTGTCTGTATGTTCCCATTTTGAAGATGAGTTTATATAGTTTCTTTCTTCTTGTTCTCTATTACTTTTCATAATATTTTTCACTAGCTTTAAGTCAACATTTTTTCCTCCTTGGCATTAATTGAATAAACATACTCCTATAAGGTTCTATCTCTCTATCCAAAGTTGGAACAAAATATGACTTGAGAGATAAATTAATTAGTACCTTCTGCAACAACAGAAATAGTAGCATTGGGCAAAGCTGCCCTGATGGAAACAGATTTTTTTTCATTCAGGTTCTTTTAACTGCTATTTCACTGTCTGAGCAAAGTTTGATTCTCTCTTCTGGTAGATATCAAAACAGAATAAAAATAAGAAAAAATAACTTACATTCCAGGACTACAAGAATTGACAGAAGATTTATCTATGAACAGCTTCTTTTTGTAGGCAAAATTCACACAGATGAGCTCTTAACTTACATTCACAGGGTCTGCTTATTGCTTTAAGCCACAATTTACATTAGTTATTATTGGTGCCGGGTGTCTAGAGGGAAAATGGAACTTTCCCCCCATGATTGTTTTAGAGGCAGAATAGCAGACTAGGAACAAACCAGTTCACCTCTACTGCCACAGAGGTTCTGGGATTTTGGAGGAATAACTTTGGAGCAGTTAACATAGTCGTCCACAGTGGAAAAAGAAACATACTCATAAACCCAAAAACCAGGGCAGCTCTCCTAGTCTCAACGGGTGGTAGCAGGAGGTGGCTCTAAAAGAAAGTAAAATGCTTTAGTTTATTGCAAGAGTCCTTTTAATTTCATGCTAAACTGGGATGGAGACATATACCTAACTGAGGCTGCAGGAGTGTACATTTAGAACAATCTTCGATGAAAGGAAGCCAAATCCCCAGCTCAGTGAAGTCAATGGCAACATGCCCACTGACTTCAATGGGAACAGGAGGTAGCCCACAGTCATTAGAGAATTACTAAGAAGCTAAATTTATTTAAATGCAGATATTACAAACTTCTGTTTGAGATGGCTTTTCATAGAAGAGATTCCGGTAATAATAAGAGCTGACTCTGATATTTCCATTTTAGCAAAAGTATTAGCCAGCTACTCTACTTAGCTAAAAATGTGCTTAAATCATTAAAAAAAACCAGGATACCACACCCAGTTTATAAAGCAGTGATTCTTAATGAAGAGACTCTTTAAAGAGCTCAGACTGATTTTCACAGAGAGGACTAGTTGCTAGAAAACACAAGTGTGACTCTAGAGAGGCTTTTCTTGCAAAATGTACATTTAAAGATCCAAAGACAGTAGTTTGTTGTTGCTGTTTTCACAAAACTTGGTGTGTTGCTGTTGCTGCTGGCTTTGCAAGCTGCATGTAAACAATGGGGAAAGATTCACAACTTCTAATTAATAGATTTATTAACTTCTAATTAAGAATTTGTTAAAATTAAAAGGAGCAGTTCAGAATTCTGTGTCCCTGAAAGGATGGAGAGCTTAGTCCCTCACTCTCTCCAAAGCCTGTAAAAGGCACAATGTGATGTCGCTTGCCTAGAGCACTCATTTCTAGTTTGACACATAAGCCTGATGGTGGTAAGCCATCCTCAGTGATGACTGATAAATAGTCCATAAATAGTTCAAGAGATAGTAAAGCTCTTGCAAAAGTAGGACTGCTTCCTGAAAAGATGTCACAAGGACGTCTATGCAACCCCCAGAAACAACTCCTTTCTGGGCTTCAGTGTTTTTGTTTAGCTTTTCAAGTTTTCATATGTTTCCCCAGCCAAAGTATAGATTAAAGTAATTTCAGGACTGCAATTTGAGGGATGCCATAACACTAAATTATACCCACTTAAATAATTACATCTCTTTAGCTACAAATGATAAAATAAACGTATCACATTTAGTGTGCGTACTTAGCATGAAGTCATATAGCAGTTTACATGCAGAGCCCTTCCCAAAGTAGCAGCGGGAAAAAAGTCCTTCTGGAAATCTTTACTATTACACTAACATATTTGATTATGGGAAACAATAGCTAAAATGAGCCAAAGGTTATGGTAGAAAAATAAACGCAGTCAAAAGGGAATAAAAGCTACATCTAGAAGGACAAGTTTCAATCAGCGTACTTTATTCTCATTCTTAACATCAATTAATTGTTAAGAGGAGCATGGCACTTAAATTATTGTCTTGTTCTGCTAGCTTTATGAGCTTCCCTTTGCATACTTGCCCTCTCAGAACACATAGAGCTAATGAAACTTTATTTTTAGTATCCTTATTCAAGTGGGCTACAACAAAACAGAAAACATGTGAGATAAGGGGGAAGTAGATGCTGTAGCAGGGGGTAAGAAAGAGAACAACTCTGCAGCCAAAAAAAAATGTACTCTACAACAGGCAGTGAGGACTTCCTCACACTTTATTATTTGGCCCAAGGATAAGCAAGAATATCTTTACTCTTATAAGAACCGACCAAAACACCATCAGAAGTTCCACCTGTTACTGTTTTAACCCACAGCACAGAATATGTTTGTCCCTGGCCCTTCTGTGTGTCCAGCCCATGGAAGACACCAGCTGTAGTTGTTTTTATCCCTGAAGCCAGAGCTCTTTTGTCCAGCTTGCTGTTGCTCACACTTGGTGAGTTGCCTACCCAGAAGGTGGCTATGCAGATCATCACAAGTAACTCTCCTGCTCCTCTCTGGCTGCTGCACACCAGGCTGCTTTTTAAAACATATTTGAAGATATATCAGAAAACAAAGGGAAGAAAAAGAATACTGGAAGAGTATTGATTGTTTGATCTTTGGGCACAGTTCACTGCCCTGGCATATTGCAATGTTAGAGATATATCACAGTCTAAATGTGGCTCTGAATTTGGATCTGAATTCCAACTGGGCCAAAATCTAGTTTACATAAGTATTTGTTTGGGTGATTTTAGTGATAGATTTTTTTGCTGAAATTTAGGAGGAAAACTTTGTTCCATTTCCTCAAAGCTGCATTCGGCTTCTACAATTCTAGTCTGGGGCAACATCCTGGTTTAGGACCTATAGCCCCAGGTAACTGACTGAAACCCATGCCAATCCACAGGGCCCATTATGCCAGATTTTCTCCAAGCACATCTCCAGGGTCAGGCCATGCACAAAAACAGCTGGAGCAACATGCTTCTGTCTTTTCTCCTATGCTGAGATCAGGAAGGGTTTGGGAACAGCACAGCTATGGTCCTTGCCTGGAGGGGAATGACAAGTCAAAGCAGACGTGAGAAAACTGAAATTTGGGGAGCACTAGGGGCAGCTTCAGTTTACAAGTCGCTTAAATGCACGCTGGATAATTATCCATGGGGAGAGTGAGAGAGGGATCAGGCATGGCCGTGTGGCTCAGTGGTTACACACTGACCCAGGAGGTAGGGCTGCAGTGCCACAGCAAGCAGGGTATGGCTATTAACAGCAGCTGGGGAGCTGACAGGACTATTGGACACCATCAGCAGCTGACAGGGTACTGGGGAATATATTTCATCCTGGGAATAACCACATGGCTGTGTTTCCCAACCCAAGGGAAAAAACAATAAGAATAAAAAAAGAACAGATATTTCCCTTTGTCCCCCTTCCACAAAGTTTTAAACTCTTGGATTTGAAAAAGCAAAGATAAAGCAATATGTTCTGAAGAAAATGAAAACCACATTTGAAAAAGTCTGCCCAGCTCTGTTTAACGTCCTGGAGATTAAGGTTCTCTGCAGGAATGGGAGTGACTGGGCAGGAAAAGAAGGGACACATCTACCAAACCAAGCAGACTGTGGGTGAACATGCCACTGTCATGCCTTCCCAGGAAAATGGTGGAATGCCCAAACCAGGGATGCAGAGGGGAAGGATGCTGACTCATCACAAAAGCCTTGGGGGTGCACGAGCAAGGTGACATCCTCTGGGAATACCTCCCCTAAGGATCATAAAGCAGCTTGGGCAGCTGAGGAACCCAAGAGCTGGCAGCCAGCAGGCTTTCAGGCGATATTGTTGCTGAACTGAAGGAGGCAGGTCTTTGAAAACCCAGCACTGATGTTCTGCAACCAATGAAAACATCATCTAAAAGCATGTTTTAAAAAAAAATTTCATGAATTCCTAAAGTATAGTTACCACAAGATTTTAAATAAGATAATGTTGTAGTTATAAAAATCTATGTTTGCCACAGAATTCAGTGTATTTTATCTGTCATCTTCAGTGAGCTTCACAGAGTCCTTCTGTGGTTCACAGCACCTCCAGATACAGGGTAATTATTACTGTGTTTTGTGATTGGTGAAATAGAAGCAGAGAAATATTAATCAGCAATTTTTTTTCAGTTCATTACCAGCAGAGGGATATACTGAACCCTTATTTTAACAACAGCCTGACCCTGTTTCTACAGATAGTATCCCTCAATAATAATCATTAGTTACATTTTTAGATTAATAAATTCAGTCAGCTTAATACTATTATATCTACTGTAAAAAAAACTGTCTTGGATAGTGTAGAGGCACCCTCCAGACCTCACACAGGTTTGCTCCTGCTGTGAGCCAGGAATATAGATGCTGGATATAGATACTAGATATAGATACTATAGGCATGGACACAACTGGAAACAGAAGCCAGAGGAAATCTATCCCAGCATAAGAAAACATACTGCACATGATTCAAATCTTATCTTTCTTGTGAAGTCAGTCTACTGTCCCTCACATACACATTAATTTGGTCTAAAAGTCTGCAAAGTGAAGAGATGTGCTTCTGCCAGCATTCCTGACAGGGTCCCAGCCATGTCAGGATTGCCTGATTTCCCACATAACAACTCTCACAGACTGCTGCCAGGAAGTTCAGCATTAGCACACTGCTATGGAGAGTTTATAGAGTTATTACTGTATGGAGAATTAATGGGAGAGCCAACGTGATCAATGTGTCTTTCCCCCATGACATTTTGTATGACCTGGCAAAAGTTGTGTCACTTGTGAATTCAGGCATGGAATTGAACAGCATACAGGGTAGTCTCTCCTGGAGCATATTTTCCTTTCAATTTCTAGACATAGTTCACAATGTCCTTAAAATTCCTTTCATGAAGACATGTGCAGATGATGTGGAGACGATAAGTAATACATAGTTGGGATAATTCCTCCTATACCATACCTTGCTTCTTCATTCTCTTTGAAGCAAAGATAGGTGTATGAGGTTGGAGTTCAGCAGACACATTTTCCTGTCATCTGATTTTAGGCTTTCCTCTGAGCTTTCTCACTCACGAGCTGCTGTCCATACCACAGTTCATGATCCATTAGTAAGTGCAACTGTGGAGTTTTCTGGTCTTTTCTCACTCACCCCTGGGATTTATAGTGTGTGAGGCTGGGCTTAGATTTTTTCTGAGCTCTTAGAGGGTTAGCTCCAGCAGCTTATTCTGGTTCCACAAGGGGATGAAGGATGTCCCAGACATTTTTGAATCATGTTCTACTGCTCTAGGCTTTGATGTTCCCATTGCCACGGATCCTGTGGGGACATAGTGCACAGCATCCATGCAAGTCCCACCATGCTTGAAATATGACCACACTCGTCTTCCTCTCTTGGTTGCCTGTAGTTAAGAGCATGTATTCTGAGCATAACACCTTAGACTTCCTAAGAGAGTTTTAAAGGAAGATGAAATCCAAATTTAAAGCTGAACAACAGATGTTCTGTGACATGTATCACCCACTTCCTTCATGTATTCATGAAGATGCTTAGACAATTGTACTTAGGAGGATCTCACAAAATGTACCTCGAAAAGTCCTTAACACTGCTCAGAGGAGTTCTAAGCAGGCAGAAAATAGAAGAAGATTTGAGAAATCACCTGTTGAAGCAGATTTTTGCAACTCAAATTGAAATGTGGTAGAGGGTTTTGCTTTACACTTATTTGTGAGGGCTTGGTGCATGCAGTCTGTGCCTGTTCTCACCTGTCCATTCACCAAATCCCTAAGGTTAATAGGAGGCATAAGGATAGGGCTGATTTTCTTTGCTTGGTAATAAGAACCACAACATCTTATGCTTATAAACATTGCAAGTCTTGAGATAACTTCCTTCCAAATTCCCTGAAGCCTCATTTAAAATGGTTCAGTTGTTACCCCTTAAACAAGTGCAGCATTTATTGACAGTTTTTGTTCTTTGTAATCTATGTTCAAAATCACACCGGCCAGCACATCTAGCAGAGTAAAGAAAAGGTCTAGTTCCTCTGCATGGATTGTTATACAACCCAAACATTTCTCTGTTTTGTGAAGGTCATTTAAAAATGAGGAGTGAATAAGAGAAGTAAAAACACAAGTAAACTACAGGATGTGATTCATAAAAATCCCACATCTCCTCTATATGCTCATACAGTCTTCTTTGAAAAAATAAATAAAAGGTTTTGTTGTTTAGCAATGTTCCAGTAAGTAACACACATGCCAGAGAACAAGCAAGCTCAAAACAATGAGCTAAAATTAGAAGAGGCAGATTCAGCATCTGAAGTCACAAATACACACTAACTTTATAATGTGAAGGCATCTGGAAGAAATATAGTCACATGGACAGTCTGGGTGCTGGCATAAGGACTGTAGCTCTGGAGATTTTTCCGTCAGCTGCAAGTTCTTTGTGGATCCTCAAACAACTCTTTTAATCCTATCTGTGAAAAGAGGCAATGACTGGCCTGCTTCTGTGGCTGTTGTGAGTACAAAACCCTGGGTGCTTACAAGGACCTTGGATTTTTGTGTTGAGTGCCACTGAAATAAAATTATTTCTTCAAACCACTCAGCTGTAAAAAGTGCTCAAAAGTAATTCACTTTGAGCCATTTTTCTCTTCAGGGTTGGTCTATTTCCTACTGAAATGGAAGACAAAGAGACACGGTGTACACTAGTACTGATCATTAGTCAGCACTTCAGTATCAATAAAAATTTTCTCACAGATTTTTCTCCTAACTTAAATAAAAAAAAAGTTCTCTATAGCAGATTCTTGCTAGCCATGATCGATTCTCAGATCTTATCAGCTCAAACAATAAACCACTTACATTCCCATAGAAACCACAGAAGACATGTTCAGCAGCAGCAGCAAGGAGCAGCAAGTTCTACTAAGAGCCTGTGGCCAGGACCACTCTCTTCATGATGTGCCATCAAGCAGTAACCAAAGAAAGTTACTTACACCTACAGTGGAGAAAGGGACAGCAACCATGGCTACAGACAAATTTTGATATTACAAAGAGGAGTCAGGTGGAGCTGTCTGATTCCACTCTAGATTTACACTTCCACTTCAGATACAGGCTCTAAAGGAGATAACATGAGCTATCATGGGTCACCAAAGATGGAAAAATTTCATTGCAAGACAACACTACACTGTGATGATGCTTCTCATGAAATAACTTTTCGGACATTTTTTAAGAGAACTGGAGCACACATATTCATTTCTGAAGTTTTTCAGCACTTTTTGCTTTTTACAGATGTTGGTGCAGCTGTTAAATTATATACTCAACTCCCAGTACGAACCCACACACCCACTCCAGGCAGGAGCTCAAAAGGAGCCAGGACTGGTTCCTTCTGGCTCAGGTGGCAGAGACAGAACTGCTGCACATCAGATGAAGTGATAGACAATATATATTTACACTTTAGTTAACATAATATGTATTTCTATAACATGATTTTGAAGAGAGAAAGGCAGCTGAGAATTGGAGAGATCAAGTGCAGGATTATTTATGGTTTTGTTTTCTAAGAATCAGTTGCTATTTTTCCTGCCATATTCGGTAGGTAGAACAAGGAATCATCTAATTTATCCCTGCTTGTAGGTCAAATTAACTGTAACAAGACTAGATTAATTATGGAATTGATAACAGATTATCTACAGATGTTCTAAATTAGGTTTTCAAGACTAGATTACCTAAAATACAGAGAAAAATGTTCTGTGGCTGTGTTGCCTTACACAGCCAAAGCTGGAGAGAAGAATTTAGACAATGAATAGAAAGTTGAGAAGAAAGTAATACAAATTATTCCACTTTCTCTTCCTACTCTTTGTTCACGTGCAGAGTCTGGCAGAATTGCACAAAGTTAGGCTGGGCCACTGTCACAGCTTCTGTAGATACTCTGAATATGGAAAATGAACCTGTACTGACTTGGGGGAACATAAATATTTGTAATGTATGCTTTTACCCTGATTGATTGATTGATATTTTGCTTTGATGACAATTAATAATTTTACCACTGACTAGTCTTTAATTAAATTAGATAGCTAAAGAACCATGCATTCAAATCCTATAACCATCTGAAGCATATAAAATTATGTTGTTTGTACATAAAATATACCACAGGAGAGGTAATTTAGGATCTTAGCAGGAATGTTCTATTCAGTTATTAACAATCTATGAAGACATTCATGTGACAGCCATGACAGGCTGGGTATTTTTCAGTGATATGTGGACAGAGAAGTTCAGCCAGAAGCAGCATACAAGCTACGAATATAAATTTTGCACAAAATCCTGGATCCATGCCCTTACTCAGCTTCTAATAAAGTACAGAATTTCATTTTGGGTTTTTGTTGAACCTGTTCCCTTTTACAGGCAACCCCAGAAAAGGAGTTATGAACAAGAATTGTGAAACCCTATTTTACAAGTCTCCAGGAGGCCTGCATGAATGAAGTACTGTACCTGGGCATTGTGACAGCAAAGGTAAAAACCAAACTTTTCTCTTTGAAAAGAAACAAACAAATAAACAAAAAGTGTTTCTAGCATACTGAAACCAAATTCCATAATTTCAATATCCTTCTCCTTTTATTTTTCAAGGAAAAGGGAAGGAAATAAGGGAGAAGAGCAGTGGCTCAGCACGTATTCTCTCAGCTTTATCTCACTTTATCCTTTCTGACAAAGAGCCATCCAACTCTTGCTACTCCTTTTAAAGCTGCCAACAGAAAGAAAGATTTTTCCTGGGGAGGAAGATCTCCAGGGGAAGCAGTGAAAAAAACATGAGGGGAGGAATCTGAAAGAATTCACTCCCACCCATCTACAGGAGATTCCTAGAAGCATCGTTAGTCTGAAGGTTTCAAAAACCCCACTCCACTTCTCAAAGGCAAGGTCAACTCTGGCAGGTTGATTTTAAAGCAGCAATGGTGTCTAGCTGGAATCTCTCACAAGGTTGGAATGTTAGAAGTAGACCCAAGAGAGAGGATTTAATGTACAAAATGCAGGTGAGGCAGCCAGAAAGACATGATGAATGCAATTTATCACAGGGCTCTGCAATTTATCTCAATGGAATCACAGGAAACAAGCAAAACAGAGAAGTAGATAGATAGACTGGATAGACTGAGATTCTCTGTGCATGTAACTTCTTTAAAATATGCCAAGGAAATGACATCTAACATGTTCCAATTTTCAGAGTATTTTATTGATGGAATAGAGTTGTGTGTTTCTAGGTTTGGGGTCCTTTTCCCCAGAAAAGAAAAAGATGTGTTATTCTGAAAAAAATGAAAAAAAGGTAAAATTATAGGATGCTGTTTTGCTTCACTTTGGTTTTAATCCCCTTCTGGAGCAGCTCTGGATACATGCCAGGAGGTAGGGGTTTCCATGTGCAAACAAAGAGCCTGTACTTCCCAGCTACCCTCCTCTCTGCTCAGTTTTCAAGTTCAGGTGCGTGAAGGTCCACACACAGAAGCAATTTCAATCTGTGAGCTACTTTTGACAATGTGCAAGTGATCAAAATGTGCTCACAGCAAACACAATCCTTCCTCACTCTGCTGCTTTTGTGGGTGCCCTTCTCAAAACAGGTCTGGTTCTATCAAGGTAACGACTCAGAGTTTTACAGCGGCAGCGCTGGAGCAGTGCAGAGCGCTGGGTATCCCCACCGCACACAAAGCTGGGGCCTTACAGCTTTCAGAACAGTGCATGTACTATTTAAATTGCTTCACTGGGAGGAGAGTTATGTGTTCTGCAACGCCTCAGGACAATGAGCCAAAGGAACTATAGAATATGAGCTTGGTGTTAGAGCTGGAGCTCTGCAAAGCTCTGCTTTGTGTGTGTTTTAGCCTGCTATGTGACATTACTTTTACATTAATGTTTGTGGTTCCTTTTTTATGCACTCCAGCTTCACCATGCTTCCCCCTTTATATTTTAACAGTCAGAATCCTATGATCCAAGCAGGGTGGCATGTTCAAAGCTCACTTCTTTTTTGCACTGATTAAAAAATAAAACAGGCAAAAAACCCCAAAAAAACCCTCAGAGTATTGAACGAGCTTACTTCAAATAGCTTTTATTAACACTAGGACAAGACTATAGCCAAAGAATTATACAAAACACAAAACAAAAGGGATCTTAACAACTCGGTTGGAGACTATTTCACGCCAATCCAATGTTCATATATCTATAATCAACAGAGTTCTGGAGCACAATAATACGTAACATTACTCATTGGATACTTGCAGATACAAAAATGTATCAGGAATAATAACAATGGTTCCTTTTACTCTTATGGAAATATTACTATTGACCTTTAAAAATGTTGCCCTTCGGGTCAGTCCCACTGCTGCTTTATCCTTTAGAATCTGCTCTGCCTGGAAAGACAAATTATAGATAAACTTTCAGAGCTCTGAGCAAAAGGACTGGTTTTTATCATGGAAGCAGATAGCAACATCAATTTCCCAAGAAAAAAATAGACATTTCAGCTGAGCATCCCTAGACCAAAAAGTCAGTCTTCCAAAAACCCATGGCAGTAAGCTTGCTTTGAAAGCCTTATTTATGACTTCACCAGGTATTGCTTTATGCTTTCCTACTGCATCCTAACTTGGAATATTAAGCCAATAATGAAATTTAAAATAGCAGTAAACAAAGCAGCAAGAGAAGAGACATGAGGATGAACCTGTTCCCCTAACACGTGACATTTGCACGCTCATGAAGCCAGTAGAATAGATCCAGCACAGTCAATTTTCTTTCAGACAGACTTTTCTAGGAGCAGAACTGACACTTTATATCAGAAAAAGGTATGTGTGGCCAAGCTCAGATCTTTTACCTAGACTTTTTTTGCAGTTTCATGTGGCTGAGCGTAGAGTTCGGGTTCCTCCTCTAGCTGCCTCCCAAATATTCCCAAAGCCTGTTAGAGGAGGGATTTAAGTGGTCTTTGAATCAGGACATCCTTTGGTTCTGCTACTGCCAATGTGCCTCTGGCAATGCAGGCATACCATCAAAAGGGGGAATGTGTGGAGATCTTGGCACAGGATCACTCTCATCACACCATGCCAGGGCTACGGCTTGCACGCATCACCTGTCTGCAGACCATCCTCACAGAAGCATGTCCTTATCATAAGTCACAGCCCTTATAAATGAAAGCCCACCTCACAGTGTGCTAATTGACATCCAAAGAGCAGTATCTTTGATGATGCAGAGCAATTTATATCTTGCATAATCTATGCTAATATTCTGAACCACAGAGCGTGGCACTGCAGCAGGATGAAGGATTGTGAAGAAGAAACATAACTGCGAGTTGCTGGAACATCCATTCTTTTTGGTCTTCACTTTCTGTAGTATGTGATTTACTAGTGATCAGAACTGAACTAGTAACAAGATCTCATGGGACAAAGCCCTTTCGGATCAAGTGAAAAAATGACATTGTTAATATCAAAATGCGTCTCTTTTGAGGTTAGAGAGGAATGTAAGTTTCACAATTTCTTTTTTTAACAGTCAGCAGACAGCCAGATAAACAGTACTCTTAAAATACTGCTGCAGTTTGGATCTGTTACAAAAATGAAGCATTTAATTGCTGCGAGAAGTGACAAAGATAAGCTATTCTCATTCGTATACCAAGGGCAGGGGAATCTGTCAGAAAAGACAGCCATTTTTAGATGGTTTTCTATGTGTTACAAG
Organism: Chaetops frenatus; assembly: GCA_013400775.1. NCBI lineage: Eukaryota > Metazoa > Chordata > Aves > Passeriformes > Picathartidae > Chaetops > Chaetops frenatus. The sequence goes on from VZTR01017107.1 coordinate 177,586, forward strand.
GGTGAATTCAATTACAGGTACAAAAACCAAACAAGTGCCATGACAAAGAAAGATCTTAAATGATAATTTAGAACCCAAACTCCTTCAAATCCAGGATCAAAAGCAAGTAGCAGAAACTTGATTTAAGAGAGATTCTTTCCTGGCAGGTTCCACACACCACATCCCCCATCCCCAGGTACATATTCTGTTTTACTTCCATATGGAGTCCTTACAAAAAAAGAAAAGTACAATGGTTCACAAAGCTCTACTGTGACCTTTAAAAATAAAACAACCATGCACTGCTATGCTTCTGGAAAGGCCACTATTGAGAAAAAAAAAATAAATTTCCCCTATCATTCACGTTATGAAGCGTCTGCTGCGGGCTGAGAACTTCTTAGGCAAATGCACAGTAGACACATCAGGGCAGCACACATGGCTGCTGCTGCTGCTGCTGCTGCTGCTGCTGCTGCTGCTGCTGCTTAGGAGAGAAAATAGCCCAGCCAGGTTCAAATCTGCATGTGTGTGGGCATGCTGGAGGGACAGAGGGGACAATTTCCCAAAGAATAAATGCTTGCTGATCACCTCCTTGCTCCTGCAAGCTAATAGGAGTTAGTTGTCTTACAGCCCTCAGAGCCTTTGGAAAAGTTCCCTCTAATTCTTTGTCCCAGACACATTGCCCTGAAAGTGTCCTGCTGTCTGTCTACAAAAATTAGTCAGTCTCTACATTCTTGTTCTCTACAGGAACTCTGGTGTTGGCTGCAGCAAAACCTTTCTAATATTTCATCTCTGGTTATGACTCTCAGCTTTTCAGAGAGGCTGCACTTAGATAAGACACCAACTAAAATACCACATTCTCTAGAGAGGGGTTTGTTTTGCCACTTATATTCAGCCTGCAGCATGTTGACTTTTTTGCAAAGTAAAGGCATAGCCATCTTTGTTTGCATAACATTTTCCATTTCCTTTATGATGTTTATTTAAGATAGCTTAATGATTTTACTTTTCTCAGATTCACTGGCTTGGAATTAGTCGCTTCATTTGCACTGAAAGTAAAATTAGAAAGGTACATGATTAAAAAAAGGGAATAATTCTGTCATTACACTGGCAAAATTCCCATGAACTTTGATCACCCACTAGAAATGTTGCCTGAAAAGAGATCATATAATCAAGCTGCAAATTATATTAAAACCAAATGAGCATATGCAGAATTCGTCCACAGAGTCCAAAAATGAAGTGCAAGACACCCTTAGGTTTCAGCAGTTCTGAGATTTGCTGTTCACCACTGTTCTTACTCCAGCCCAGGTAAGAGCCTTAAGCTGGATAAAAATCACTCTTCTCTTGATATCCTAAGCCATGTTTCTTCTTAGCTTTCAGTTTGTACTATGAACTGAAGCACCTAACAATACAAGAAAAGTACAAGAAAAGCACAGTGATACAAGAGAAGCCCCACTGAGCTTAATACTTAGTTCCTAATGCTAGAGAGGAAAAGGAACTGAAGCAAGCATGTTGGTGGGACTTGCTGCTGAGGCATCTCTCTTTCTGGTAGCTGGTGACTGGCACAGGGGCAGAGTGCAACTTACTGCAGGATTCCCCAACGAGGCAAAGGTTTGCTGCCAATGGCAATGGCAGCCTGTGGGATGATGTCCTTCTGCCTGCCTGCAGCCCTCGTGCCACCAGCACCAGGCAGAGGGTCACCCTGGCTCCCAGTGCTCCCACCTTCCCCATGGAATCACACGCAGAAACCACCCTTATCCCACGTTGTTAATGCATTTCAGCTCAGTTTTAGGTGTAAGCTAAGCTCAGACATAGATACTTTGGCAGCCAACCTGAAATATCTGGGGCTGAATTTTCAGAGGTGTCAATCTCGCTAGCCTAGTGGGAAAGATCTGTGGGAGACATGAGACACTGATGTCTCCTCAAAAATCTGAATTTTTTTACATTTGAAACACGCAATTCGTGCATCTTTCTGAAATTCTTGCAATCTGTTGTTGAATCCAGTTAAAACTGGGCATTTTTAAGAGTGTCCATGTGAATATTTCCCTAGAAGTATGACTAAAATTGCTGGAAGATATTTTAACTCCAGTCCACGGGGAGCTATTGACAGTAATAAAAATACTGTGAGAAGAAAACAGCAGCAAGTGAAACTGCCCTCTCAGAAAGCCCAGGTCTGCTTTGAAGGAAGTGTTGATATTCACCATAAGCCTCAATCATTTCCCATAGGGCTGTAAGATGCCTTGGAATGACATAATCAAAAAGCAATGGCATTCTTGACTTAAAGGGGAACAGAAAAGCAGGGCCTGATCCATCTCCCATTGAAATCAAAGAGGACTTTGCTATTGATTTCAGTCAGAACAGAGTTCTGGACACAATCTGTGAGCAGTTTATTAGCACATTTGTTTATCCAAACGATCCTAATTTCAACCAACAGCATGTCTAGATATCTGCCTGGGACTACATCTGTAAAAATGTATAAGTGTGAGTTTATAATGTGGTTTAATTCAAATTATTCTACCATGTTAAAAGCATTTCCAGCTACAAAAGGCAGCTTTAGCTCACTAGCACCCCAGAATACAGATTTTGATTGGAAAAGCTTGTACCTCACATTTCAGCCTGCAATTCATACATTTATGTTCATGCAAACTAAGGACACAAAGAGATTTTAGGGTTAATTTTAAAATCATGTTACTATGAGCTCAATTAAAATTTTGCAGCCATTATTTCAAAATATGAAAAGCTCTACAAATTATCCAACTCATCAGCTATAGCCCTTGGTTTCCTTGAAAGGAAATTTCTTTGATGACCATAGCAAAATTGCAGTAAATGGCAAGTAAGATTGCCATCACGAGTCTGCTGAAAATGCAGGAGGAACTCCTGATTGCTTTAGTCATGTGAATAACCCCTTCAGAATAGCCCAAAGCCAGGCAAGGTGGCTTACACCAGGAGTTAATTTAGCCTGCTGGGACTCTTTGCATTACTAAAATGGGCATGGTTTTCGCTTGTAAATGGGGGGTAGAATTTTATTTCACTTTCTGAGGGTCAGAATTTTATTTCCCTTTCTAAGGGGTATACATTCATTTCAGAATAAAGCTTTCAGAATAAAAGTTTACTTCACATTATAGGAAATGACATCCCTTTTTTAGATTTCCCTTTTCAAAGCATGCCTCAAATTTTTAACTTGTAGTGGAGAGCTTTGGTATAAATAATAAAAGTCTTTAAAATTAAAATGCTAATCGTAAACAAACCCAAATGCATGAAAGATATAGTCTGACTGCATAACAAAAGAGAATTATATAATTCTATTTGAGTGAAATCTTTCATCTTTGATTTACAGGTTTGAGTCTGCCTATAACTGAAACCATATTGTTCCATATCTTTCATATCATGGCCTTCCCCAGAATCTTGTTTTAATTAAGGTTCCTTTCAGATTTCAGAATAAAAAGCATGACAGTCTTCACTTATGGCTTTAATATAGATCCTTTTTTTTTCTTTTTTTCTTNATAAAAAATGAACAACATCACTTGCTTTTAAAAGCTGAGCAAGCTATCAAATACTGCAAGCTGAATACTTCAAGGTATCTCCCGGGGTTCATTAGGTGAGAAAGTTGTAAACAAAATAAAAATTACTGTAGCAGAGTTTTGTTCATTTGAAGTACTCTTACATACATGCCCCATCTCTCTCTCTGACAGTAAGGCAACACGTGTAACAGTTTAAGCGTTCATTTTCAGCTAAAGGCACAACTCTATGTTACGTTCTCAGACACGGAATTAAACAGCTAAAGTCACATTGCAGGGAGATCTTGCTGCACTTCGGGGATCTAAAATAAAGCCTAAACCCTTTGAAGCTTCTTAAGCAACATCAGTTCTCTTGGTGCAGGACCTACATAAAAGAATCAGTTCGTGCTCACGTCACGACCTGTAAAAAAACACTCCCACCCAGCCTCCACAGAAACACCTGAGCTTCAAATGAGCTGCACGCAGTTACTGAAGGTCGCTGCTTTGGAGTCAGAACGCAGAAACGCTTCAGAACAAACTAAAAACACGTTTGAAAAACTATCCGTACTTGATCTCTGCTGCACACATGGTGAGCGCTACTGTCAACTAACAGAGGGTACAGCACTTTTTCTTAAAGGCAAAAGATCGCTCATTTTAGAGAACCGTGAGTGTGTTCTTGTGATAGAAAAGACTACACAAAATGGGGAGGGATGGCTAGGAGCAGGGAAGAGAAAATAAAGCACCACCAAGCACAGTACTTCAGGGGATTTATAGTACAATAAGAAGTGCTTTCCCTTTAGCTAAAATCCCTCGTCATAATTTAAACACTTTTCATTGATTCAGCTAAGAATTCATTGCAGGAGGTTAAAAAATGGCACGTAAAATAAGGTTGGGGGTTTTTTTTCTTCATTACACAGAACAAGGAAAACAAATTCTATTAACAATTTAACACAGTATGAAAAAAATTATCCAGTAAAAAGTGTCAGAAAGTGATTAATGGAGTTCACAGAGTATGTTGCTGGCTGTTGCAAGTCTCATATCTATAATCTATCATGTAGAATTTTGCAATACTCTATTTCACAATTTGTGTTGGTGAGTTGGTCAAACAGCATTTAAAAAAGCATGCTCTAGGCTCTTTCTCCCAAGCCCGTTTTACTGTAACTCTAGAATTGTAGCGGTTACATTTAAGGAATCTTTCAGGCTCTTTCAAGTCCATCCAAAGAACAAGTGAAGCTGCTATTCCGAGTTTTGTGCCCGGTGTTTATGTTCCATCTGATCTGTGCCACCCAAGAAGCAGACAAGACATGTCTGAGGGTGCTTTGGGGGATACACAATGATGTCACCCACAGGAAATGTCAGGGAGGACTTGGCACTTCACAAGGCTGGCTCTTCTTCCATGGGCTCACCAGCAGCTCTGTAAAAATAAACAGGCAATCAGAATACGGCACAAGAGTACACAATGACATTGTAGATTTTCATGCATAATCAAAGCTGATTTTTCAGCTCTCTCAGATGTTTATTTGTGTTATTCGGCTATCCATAAATAGAGTTTCTTTCCTAGGAAGCATAAACAAATGTCAAGTGGAAAAACATCTTAGATCCAAGCAATCACCGAAAATGTTCCTGTTTATATTAAAATATGTCAGAATATTTTATAACATTTTGTCCAGAAATGTACATGCTTTGTGTCAACAGAATCAAATAATTTAATGAAAAAAATAGCTATGATACTTTTATTTTACAAGCTTTTGCAACTAAAAATACATGCATTTATTTTTTCAAGCAGGCCCATACCATTAAAGCAAAATAGTTCACTAGTAGCCAAATAGTGTTTCCTCTAAGGTTCTTCTCCAGTCCCCTAGTTTTTGATTTTATGTTTTCATAAACACATTACCTTCCTGCCTGCAAGTTTTGAGACTAAATTCTGAACCTAATCAGCAGACCCCTATGAAACAAAAAGTATCTATTAATTATATCAAATCAGATTATATGTGTATCTTTTATTTGAAAATCTCAGGGAAATTATCAGCTTAGGCAAGATGAGCTCTCTAAGACAACCAGTAAGAAAATGATGACGACACATATGCTGAGCTGATGTCGAGTCTTGCAATTCCTCGTATCTGACAAGCTACTGCACCTGAGTAATATGATGGCAGTCATAAAATGGGAATCCTCTGTGATCATGGAGAGACCTCACTGCTGAAGACCAACAAATTTGGACAGAAACAACTTTTCATCTCAGTCTGTCAGCCTTAAGAACTACTTTAAAATAGTAACTTCGACCAATTTTGAAATGAGGGGAGAAAAGTAAATGTAAACTAATAAATGAGGTGTTTACCAATTAATTCTTGTAAGCCAGTATGATAACTGGCTTCAGCAAAACATTCCTCAGAAAGTACAAATTCCTGAGATCCCATGGAAAAAAAGGTAATTAATGAGGGCTTGTTTGGGCTTTGATAGCTTCTTCAGCAAGGAAGCCATTGAATTTGAAATGAATCTGGAATTTACTAAAGTCCTTCCCCACGAAAAAAATCAGCAGTATGTCTTTAAATTATTTTATACAGATTATTACTTTATGGTTTGGAATGATCATAGCTCATGTGCTGAAAAATATGTCAGATGAACGACATATTACATAGATGATGTTTTTCAAACTAATCACCTTCCAAAGGGTATTGACTCTAAAAGATGATTAATCTATAAATCTCAAATCTTTAGTTCCTCACCCCATGGCAGAGGATGTTTCCCATGTACAGTAACCACTGTGGCTCCCTCATTCCTGAGAAGGGAGGTGAAGCCCTCTTGTATTCCCTCTTTTCCCCCTCTTGCTTTGTTCTGGCTTGCAGCAGAGAGCCCACAGTGGCAGCCAGGGTGAGATGGAGCCCATGCTACTGCTGAGGTCCTCAGGTGTAAGAAAGGATCCCACACCAGGTGAGGAATTCATACTGATGGTGTGTGCTGCTGTTGGGCTGACCACACACTTCCACTTCCTCCAGCCACCTGTGGGAGACCTCTGGCATAGCACAGAGGGTCAATAAGCCCTTGTTAAACACCCAGATCCTTATGGGTCTGTCTGGAAAGAGGATAATTTGGAAGCAGATGACAGCTCAGTTTTTAGGTTCTGCAAATGAGAAACAATATGTGTCAGTAGATTTCAGGTGGTGATTGGCAGATTAGGAAGGAGTGAAGCTCTGGAAAATCTCTGGAAGTGAGAGTCAGGGTTTGGACTATTTGTAAGGATTTAGGGAAGCGGTACATGCAACACAGTCTGTTCACATGTGTTCGACTTCTGGGGCTGACATTCTCATGAACACAGTACAATTGAGGATCTTATTTAGGACCTTTCTCACTGGGAAATTTTTCACTGTCAAAGGTGCTTCTGAGGGCCAGGAGCAGCCCTCACTAATCTTGAATGCTATATTCTAATATATTCCAATATATTCCAACAACAGGCCAACATTCCACACCAGCCAGAGCATAGGCACCAATAATAATTTTTACATGTAAGTGCCAGATGCAAGGTCGTTTTTCAGAAAAGGGAGATAAGGTTAGAGGGCCATGGCAATCCAGCTGTTGTGTCTCAGTGTGGGTACTCTCACAGTCTTCTTCAGTCTCCTTTTGAAGACTTATGTGTATGCTTTAACTTCATTTTATTGGTGTCAGAGAAGTCACTGGATTTATCCAACAGTTTATCATTAAAAACACTTATTTTTACGGATAACAGCTCAGGGTAGAGTTTCTTTGAGAGCCAGTGCTGTTTTGGGGCCAGAGAACAGAGAGAAAAACACTGCAAATCCCCTAGCACTGAGCAGAGAATCCATATATACCCATTCTTACAAAATCAAAAGTTGTCAAAAGAAAAATCGAGGGGGCAGAGTCTGACAGGACAAATTTGTGTTACTTAAGCTTTGTCACTGTTAATTAGGTCAGTTCAGTCAGTCTTCTTGTAGCTGACAGGAAGTTGGCATAAAAACATAAAACATGCAGAACCCCCCACCTCACAGTGTACGCTCTGAGCAGTTCCTCGAGATGCAGCTGTGAGCTCAGGTCTGATCTAAACCAATTCCGTGCAGTCAGCAAATTCAGAAAGGCACCAATTGAGATTGTAATGATTATAGAACCACAACTGTGATTTTGCTCTAAGGCTTCACTGTGGCTCATTTCAACTGCAAGTTCCTAGGAGCTGAACCCTCCTGCATTCACTTTACTGTGGTGTGCTGTGAAGAGTGCTCATCTTCAGCTCTCTGTATGTAGAATTCTGACTATGGCAGAATGAAATAATCTCTTTACAGTTAACACTAAACAAAATTATGCTGTTTAAACCTTCCAACAAAATAAACAGATGAGGCAAAAATCCTATGATATGGATAAAATCTGGCAAAACATGTGACATCTTAAATATTGTTCTGTGGCAATTGAGAATAAATGTTATTTATGAGAAAATTAATAAAATTAATTAATATCTACAATTTTTTAAAAGGTGGATTTTATAATGTAGATAAACTCAGTACATCATCCAAAAAAGAAAATGTTTCTCTTACCTTGTTTTTTAAAATTAGAATTACAGAGATTCCTCTTAGCTACATTATCACACACATAAAAATAAAAATTCAAGGTATTTTTCCAAGTCATAGAAACTGCTGAAGAAAAGATAGAGTTTTCTGGCATAGTATGGCTGTTTTATGCCATAATCTGTTCCTAATTTAACTCAGCTGTCTCAGGGAAGATCGTTGGAATTGAAAAGTGATCCTCTGGTAGCAAAAAGCTGGGGAAAAAGAGGTACATTTCTAAATAATGAAGGTGATTTGGGGAGTGTGTAAAGACATTATATTAGACATCCTGAGTAAGTGTATATCCTAGTAAAAATGGACTTAGTATGGATCAAAGAGAAAGGAACTAAAAGTAAAAACCATCCTAGTTTAAGAGCAGAATAAGGTAACTATATATATACTCTCAAAAGAGGAAGTGATGTCCAAACAAGGCAAATTAAATAAAATATAAACTCTGGCAAGTTAAATGTAAACCCTCAATGAAGAAAACTAAAGGAAAGTCTGAAGAGCAACATATTAAAGGCATAAAAGCTAATAATAAAAAGATCTTTCAAAATACATCAGAGGAAATGATCAAAGCATAAAAGGAGCATCAAGGAAGGTAGACCACAAAAGCAAAATGAACTATTTATGTCTGGGTTCACTAGAGAAGTGTCAGAGGGATTTTATTACTTGCAGATGAACTATCCTAAACTGAATCAGTGCTAGAACAAACTGATATACCAAACATAGCCAAATTTCTAAGAGCAGATGATATTTATCTGCTAAGTTCCAGGGGAATACGATTAGGATGTTGTTAAAGAAATAGTTACTGAGCATATTCTACAGCTTAACTCAGCAAGAGATAGAGAAGGTAAGAAAAGCAGTTACCCTTTTAGAAACCACAGGACGTACAGTAAACCTGTATGGCAAAATTGAAAGCAGCTATAATCTGTGATGGAATTAGTAGGCATTTAGGTAACAGTCATTTGGGTAAGAGTTAGGTCTTAACACTTATAAAGATGGCAAGCCTTTCAAATTTATTAGAAGTTTCAGAAGGAAATTAGGGAAGAGGGATGAAGTGAGATCCCTGTGCAAAGAAAGTCTTCCAAATATTTTATCCAAGTGCTAGAAGAACCTAGGTTGTTGGGAGATGGTAATTTCACAGATTAACAACACATCAAAAGCAGGAAATGCATAATAATATCAGTGAATTTTCATCATGGAGGAATTCTCCAGAGTATCTCAAAAAGACTAGGCAGACTACCAGTAGATGTAGGTGATAATGTTTGCAGATGACACAAAACTGCCAATATTAGTCAGCTCTAAAGGTGCATAACAGCATTTCTGTATGGAAAAGAAGGCAAATTAACACACTGAATACACAAAACGAGGGAGGACAGCTCTAACTGTTTTAACAGTGATGGTTATGACTGAGAGCTTGGAGTTAATGGTAGAGGGGTAGAAAGACACAGAAACAAAACATCCCCAGTATTAAGCCACTGTGTAAATTCACATTGTGCCCAGCACCTGGAGTCCTGCATGCAGTTCTCACTCCATCTCAAAGAAACTACAAAAAGCACAGAAAGGTGCACAAATCATGAAAGGTAAGAAACTATTTTCATACCAGGAGGAATACAGAGCCCTGAGAACTCAAGCCTTTAAAACCAGAAATAGGTCAAAGATTATGAGTAAGAAAAGTGGCAGTTCTCTTTCTCAAAAGACCTAGGGGATCCCCAGTGATTTTATTGGTTAATGTGTAAAAGAAGTGCAATGCCTGCTGAGGCCATGTGGTTCACTACCCAAGTGCCAGAGTCATAAGCTCGTTCAAAAAGGTTTTGAAAAAAGTTTATGTCTGCATGTGAATCATCAAGGCTTTCACACAGAATGGGTCAGATACAGCAGTTTAGCTCTATCAACTCACCAGGGCAAGGCTGGCTCTCAACCTCCTTTACTCCTGGTTCTCTTCCTTATGCACCCACCACCAAAGGATGAGAAGAAGGTGGGCAAGACAAGGGTGCAAGCTGACCTGGGAAAGCTGTTCTGCAGCTCCTGAGCCTGGATGAGACTGTAAGTCCTGTGGGCTATGGCCAGGTATGTTCAGTGTACTCAGCAGAGCTGAGGTAGATATTCAAATAGTGAAATGCCAAGTCAAGCTTTATGAGCTGATAGACAAATACGGCAAGTGACCCTAAATGGTAGCTAGGTGTACCCCATGATCCAACCATTTGCTCTACTATATAATATAATATAATGCAATTTGACTGAAACTGCAACTTGTAGCTCTGTAACACTAAGAGTAAAAATTATACTTTGTTTTCATTTCCATTTGAGTAAAATCTATGCTCAGCTGAATCAGAGCCATAAAGTCAAATTCTGATAAATGTCATTCTCGAGATTTACTGCTTCCTGTAAAAATAGTAAGTGCAAGAGATCTCCCTCCACACCCTCTTTTTTTTCCATTTTAAAAAGAAATATACAGAAGCTCCAATTTATCAAGGACAGCAGTGTACTGAATATTTTCACAGCACGATTTCTGAAACAGATGTCTGGCCAAAGCAAAATTCTAATCAGCTAAATCTGTATCTCACATAGGGAATAAACAGTTATCAACAGAGAAAAGTTCTGGTAGTTAGAAATGTTTTATAGGGCATGCCTGTTCCTTTAATTGCATCTCTATTTAAATCCCCGTTAGCACCATACATGTTTCCTTTCCTATCCACAAACTCTTTTTTCTACATCTGTACTCTTCCAAAGTCTATAATCAAGATTCAATTGGACCTTAAGTTGCAGAATTATGCTTTGGTAAAATAAAACACCAAAAGCATAGCAGCTTTTCACGTTTTTCTTCATTTACCCTGCCAGAGAAAATCAAGTAAAAAAATAATCGGCACTGTCACTTGAAGAAAAGAAAGAAGAAGAGAAGAAAGAAATAAAAATACTTAATATGGGCCTTAGCCAGGAGCATTTTATCCATCAGTGGTAAATGAGTCAGATATGAGCTGGCAAGGAAAAGAGCTGCTTTACCCAAAATCTGAGTTTAAAGTGAGTCATCTCACTCCAACACCAATATATCCTCCAACATAACTGGCCAGAGTTTCCCGCAAAGAGACTCTTGCTGCTGCTCTTCTTCTGGAGGCCTGACCATCCAGAGCTGAAGTCCACAGAATCCCTGCCATCAAATCAGTAAAACAGGCTTAGAGTTGCAGGCCACAGCTATCAGCCTGGCTGACCATGGTGGGAATTAAGAGGAAGCAAATTGACTCCTGGTGTAATGAACTCTTCAGGCTGCCCTGTCAGCCATGGTGCTTCCTGTCCTGCTCCCACCCTACCTGTCACAAACAGCTTTCCCAAATGAACACCCAATGCAAAAGCTTGCTACAGGTCTTCAGAAGGTGACCCCATCTACACCAACAGGAGGAAGAGCACACCTTCTAAGAGGTTTGAAAATGGCTTGGTTTTTGGTGAGACCCTACATGACTCCTCACACCCCTTCTGCCCTCTGCTGTAGGAAGTGGCTGGAGAAAGGGCATTGCATACACGGTCCTTTATTAGAACAAACATTAAAAATGTGAAAAAGCAAAGCTGAACTGGTCTCTACATTACTGCTGTTTGTGTTGGTATATACCTATGAAATGGATGGTGTCCATATGTGAAATGAAGTAAATTATACAGAACCAAAAGCATGCAATGTCACAGACATGCCCTGGACCTTCCATGACAGATTTTCATTCATACTCAAAGTGCAGCCAGTTCCTCTCAGGTCTCCCCACAGCTGAGGAGCCTCAAAATCCAAATTTCAGAGGAATCACTTTTGATTCCATATTGTTCCTTACATTCATCAGGAAGAAAACAAAGAAAATGATGCTCAGAAGCCTCAGAAAACCTATCAATTTTGGTCCAGTGGGACAGCATTTTTCTTGTCCTGTCACTCTGTGATGGCAACTTGGCTTCGTGTAACTTCTTTGAGGGTTACAAATGTGGAAACAGACTTCAGGACACATGCGTGTGTAGGCTTGCCTTTTTTTTTTTTTTTNTGCCTGCAGCACCACAGAAGATATTCCAAACGAAGTCATTTTTCCGCAAAACAATTCATCACAATGGATTCATCCCTACAAGAGTCCAGAACTGATGAAGTGTAATGAATCTGGCAGCCACATGAATTCCACTTGTGTACATTTCAGTACATCCATTTTTTTCCATGTTTCTCAGCACTGCCCTGAAATTCTGTTTTCAGAACGGGTGGAAACCGTCACAGGTCATCAGTTGGTAGGTAATAAGTACAATAATTAAGTACGGTGTTAGTCAAAGGGTTATTTTGTTCAAACCATGTAGAAGCAGAAGTTGCTCTTGGTAGTTGTAGTTTGAGTGGAGGCACAAAACAAAAAAAAAATTTGGTTATTCTCAGCAATGTAAAAATACACAAAATTAACTATGCCCTTTCCCAGATAATTTATAGCCTTAATTTGCTTGACTGCATTATTTCTAATGCTTTAACTAAAATTATTTATATTTCAGAGCTGTGCGCACACAAGTGGGAATTTTTCTGTCCCTAACTAGCAGAAGTGTCTTGTAACTGTCAGACATTTATATGAAAATCTACATTATTCCTCAGCTGAGCACTGATTAGCACAGTCACAAATCTAAAACACATCTTGTGTTCATCATGGCTTCTTCTCTAAGCTTTTATGAAGCTGTCTGCAATAATACTAGCAGAAGAATAGCCACGGCATATTAAAATATAATTACAACTGGAAAGGTAATTATGAAAATACTGTGAACTTTACTAGCTAGCTCTACTCCCTGTGTGTACCTTTGAGGCATGCCTCAACTCTCTGACACATGAGTGTTCCCACTGTTGTGAGGGATGCTCACTCCCGAACACATCCAGAGCTTTGAGCATTGCACTAGTCCCCTGGGTGCCTATCAGTTCAGTTCTCATTAAAAGACCCAGCACAGGAGGAAAGAACTGAAGCAAATAAGAAGCAGTTACAATGTAGGAGCCATGGATCTTTTTGGCTCCATTCCCACCACTGCTGCCCCTACCCACTGCTCCCTCCTTTCTCTGCTGTTGTTCCACAGCCTGATGAGCTGAGCCTCCTTATAAGGCTTTTTTCATCTTTCCTCCTCCCTCCGTTTTTTATGTATGATGGAACCCAAATGGTTCCACTACATTTTGTGTCTTTCTCTACTGGCAAAAACCAGCAACGTTTGTCCTTAAAACAAAAAAAATGGGAAACTCCATAAACTTCTGCAGTGGCTTTTATGCTTACAGATGACACAATATTCAGTGGCTACTGAGCTTTTTTCACCTGTAATTGGCAAAACACACAACAGCACTTACTGCACCATTTTCTCAATTTGGAAGTTGAAAGCAATCTTCATTAATGTAAAAAGCAGATGACAAGCTGGAAAAACCCGCATTCTCATTCTTTGCTGGTGTACCTTCATCTTGGTACATTCAAAATGTTGGCCCTAATCCTGGTCAGGATTGCTTTAAGTTTTATACTGGCACTGTTCACATTTCTTCCAGGGAAGTAACTTTTAATGCTTGTCTAATATAATTTAATAATTATTTAAGTCCATCCTTATTATATTCATCTGATGTTTGTTAAATGCCTTCCTAGAAAGTTAAAGCTAGAAGAGATTTGAAAAGTTCCTAATGAGAAAAATATTGTTGATGATACTTGACCACGTCTATTTATCTTATATGGATATTGCACTTTTTATGCAGTAGCAAGAATGAGACATGGGAAGAAAACAAGGTTCTTGTACTAATCATGGACTTTAGTACAGAAACAGAGATACAAAAAAAACACCCAAAAAACTGCTAGCATAGAATATCTCTGCTTCCAGTGGCTAAGTAAGAGAACTGAAATCCAGGGATGAAAAATTCCAGGTATCTCAATTAGCAGATAATTTTGAAACAACTCTTAGTCTTCCTTTCTTCTTCGTTTCACTTGGCTGGAATGAAAGCCTTGTTCCTTATAATAATTTCATGCACTTACCTGCTGCCTTCCTGAGGAATACACTGCTCAACATCCACTGAAAGAGAAGCCATAGCAGATACTGTTTCTGTCTCCTCCCTCTCTTGCTTCTGAGACTCAGCCAGAGCACAGTCCACTGGCACAGAGTATGGCTCCACTGACTTCCAGTACTTGCCTAAGGAAAACACACATAATAATTTATGGGAATTTTAGCTAGCATGGTGGTACAAGAACAGTAATCACTTAGTTCAACACTGAGTGATTATAATTTAAAATCACTGTGGTGTAAGCAGTACAGTTGAAATTTCAGACTGCAGTGAAGAGGTCTATTTCTGAACCTAAGAATGCCAAGTTGGAAAGTGCTTTCATTCCAAGAGCTGTGTCACACCCTTCCCCAGAAGGTAATAAACTGGAGGAGTAACACACAGACTAATGAACAAAGATTTTCAGGCAGGCTATTGGCTTTATCTACACAAGGTGATGGGAGTTCACAGCAGGGTTGATAACTAGAAGCTCTGATATGGCATACAGTTGATGCAGAGACAGCAAAATGTAGAAAAATGTACATTATTTTACAAAGTGCTCACACAGCACTGTCTTGAAAAGGAAAGCAGTTGGAAATGCCAGCTCAGACTGAAGTGGTGTTGCCAGAACAATCAGGTTTGTTAGTCCTGGATGTTCTCTCTCCTCCAACCTCAGGGCGTATTCTAGAACAATAATTTATTTAAAACTTTCATATATGAACTGGCTGTTGCTGGAAGGCTGCCAGGTATCATAAGGAATAGAGCTTTCTGGTTTGCAGTGTAAAAATACAGCAGAGGATTAAAAGCATGAGCATTTTCAGATTTCTGCCTGCAGCAGAAGAAGCTAATCAAGCAATGCAAAAAATAATGGCAGGTGACTCATCCCAAACATATAAAATGGTCTGCTACTGCAGGGCTATTAAGAAACAGTTTGATTATTGGTAACCACATGAACAAGTACGAATTTACATATGTATTTCTTACAGTCCAGTAAAACACTGAGCACTCACTAATTGCCAGGTGGATGACACCTGGGAATTAGGAGCTTTGGGAAGTCTGGGAGCTCTGGACCAGAACTTACTCAGTGTTTAGCAAGAATCTTTCAGCAGCTGCTGCAGAGGTTGGATCAGGGTACTTATCTGGGAATTAGACAGAGGGTTTCAACAGCTGTGAAAGAGTGGGGATCAAGCAGGGGACCTTTCCAAGGACTAAAAGGAGAATTTTGGCAGCTGGGCAGCAGGCTGAGCTGAGGTGCTTATCCGGAGGGTAGCTGGAGGCTTTGACAGCTGGGAGGCCAGGCCAGCAGTGGTGCTGCCTGTGCTGCAGAAAGGCTGCTGAAAACTCCCTCTTTGGTAACACAACTCTCAACACAGTTTCAAGCTTTTGGAAGGATGAACTTTTCCTTTTAGTGAGAAAGCAGCTGTCAATAAAGCCTGAAAATGTCTTTATTGAAAAACATCATTGCAAGATGAAAGCCCAAGTCAATCTTCAAGAACAACCAGTGAGCGTGGCCAGAGTGTTTCTTTGAACTCTAATAATGTGCACGTTTGAGTAGTTAGCAGAATCTTTAAATAGCGGGGACCTTCTGGGGATAAAATGTAAAGTGTATTAAGTATCCTACAAAGTTGAGATTAAGTGTTAGGAGGTTGGCTTTGCTCCAAAAACATGAAAGACAGAGCTAAGAAGTTATGTACATAACAGTAGGCTCAATGATTGGAGCCTGGCAAATTTTATAAAAACAAGACAAAAATATTCTCTATTATTACTGTGCTTAGAGACCATATTCTCTATTCATTAAAAAATACACTAAAAACAAACAAAAAAGTTATATGAGCATTCCACAATGTTCTCAAAGATCCTATGTGCAAAAGTCAGTCTTTGCAATATACACCCAATTCAAACCCTATAATTTATGAGCTAAATGTTCACAGAGTGGGTGGGGTTTTTGTTGCAGAAACAGATGTGCAAGAAAATCAAATCTGTTGGCATGGGAATAATACCCCCTCTTGCCTATAAAAGAAATGAACCTATGTTCACTGCTGGAGTTTTCAAGGGCTTTGATTCATAAAATAAAATATTAGTACCCAGCTACCACTGTGTTGCTCTCCTGCAGCAACAATAAAACAGCATCAGTGAGGATTGCTACATCACATTCATTCATTCACACACAGGCTTGCACACCAGCTGCCCCCTGAATCCTGACTTTCTTGTAACATTAAAACCCAGGGCCAATTCAAGCATATTAGTGGGCTCTCTGAGCCCATTTAACTGCCCTTCACTGCCAAGTGATTGGTGATTTTTCTTGTTTCCCCACATTGAGAGTTGTGTTACGAGAGGGGCTTCAGCAATAGAGCAGTCAGGCCAGGAGGCAGGTGGCAGCCCACATACTGCACTGGAGGGTCCTGGAGAACAGAACTACATGGCAGGGTGTTTGTGGCTTGTGGGGGGAAATGTTTAAGCAGTCCCAATTAGGAATGGTGTCCAGGTAGCAGCAGGTACCTCACACAAAGAGGGCACCATGATGCTCGTGAAAAGGCAGTGGTAGGTTTTTCTTTAAAATCAGAAAACTGTACTTTATAAATACCTGGGGTAAGCAGAAGAGCTTTGCAGGCTTCCTTTTATCCAGGAAAACATTGATTTGTTGTACACAAAACATACAGGCCTTGAATGCATGTTCAGCCAAAAGATCTACAGGCAAAGAGTTATGGAATGGAGAGGCAATCACAGCATGCAGCTGCAAAGGAGCTTTGCTAGGAGGTATGCTGTGGATTGACAATTACAAGAAGTCAAAAAGCATTGGTCTCAAACCACTCTGATCTCTGAAAATGCCATTTCTACTGTGCTCTACCGGAATGTGAAATTCTACCAGTGCTGTTATACTCATTGAGAAGAACTTGGTGGAGCTCAAGGGAAAGAATGAAGAGTACTGGTGGTTTCATTCATACAAAACTTGAGCAACCATGGATTGCAAGAAAAAAACAATGAAACTAAATCAGTCTTCTAGGTATGCTTTGGCTTTCAGCATGAAAGTCTGCTTAAGTCTCCCTCAAAGATTTGAGTGACCACTGACTAGGAAATACTAAAAGGGAATGATTCTGTCACTCCTATAGGCATTTGTAATTGCCTTTCATAGATAGATTTGGATATGCTGTACTGTGGCTGGCTTAAAAAAAATGTTTGGGGTTGGTATTCTGCTAGTGAAGAGGATTGTTTAGAAATAGTCTATTACATGGGTGTGGGTACCACTTATTCCAAATGTATTACATTTCCAAAGGAGCCTTGGATCACTGTCATAGAAAATATTTATACAAACTCTATTCTAGTTAGAAAAAAAGTTGTCTCTTAGTTTCTAAATATTGTAGCTTCAAGGTTTTGCAAAAAGCACAGCGAAAGGTCTTATTTGGCATAAAACGTTGCTGATATTCATTATGAAAATTGGATCACAGAAATACAAACCCAATATCCAAAGGCAATGCAGTGATCCAAACAAATCAAGCTTTCTCAGTACCTCTTGAGGCGCTCCTCAACAGCTTAATGCTCTCCAGCCTGCATAACTCTAAAATATTGAACAGGTACTTGCTTCTCTTAGGTCTAAATATGCATCACAAAGGTGCACTAAACTTACTCAGGGCTCCTTTCTGTCATCCAAGCACATTTCTTTCTAATACTTGGTCTCTCTCCAGACAAAATTAGGTAAACGTAGCTTTTTAGGAAGTTGCAAGAAAAAGGCAGAATGTTGTGTGTCCAAAGCCTGAGCAGTCTGACTAAGGTTTCAGAACAGCCAACTAGACTGCATGATTGTACCAGTTCATATGAAACCTAACTGGCAAAATTAAGCCATTCTGCAGAGCTCTGGACTTTGTTCTCAGATTTACACTATATATTTTTTCCTAAATCCACACCTTCTCTCTCAACAGCCATGATTTGTGCATGTTCCTAGTCTTCTGTTTGTTTCTCAATCCACAGGTTTTTTTCTTTCAGATCCATTTTATGGATCCATGTTTTATTTCAAATGGAATTGCATCTCCTTTCCTTGTGCCTGTGGTCTGTGTGTAGGATTCTGCCCTTATTATCATTTGAAAATCTGTTTTATCTTGCCCAGTACATGAATCTCCTTAACTTGCTGACTACTTCCAGATCATTAACATACTATTAACTCATGAGGTACCTGAGAACATACCACTCAGCAAAAAGGACTTATTGGAATATATGATATACAGCTGATTTAATTAAAGCATATCCATATCTAGGTGTCTATTGGATATGCATGATGAATTATATACCTACAATGAATTTTCTTTGTCACTTTGCAACTAAAATCAGATGCAAAAGTATTGCATGAACAGTGAATTGGGCATGGTGTCCCTTCAAACAACTGCATTTATTTTACATAGAGGAATCCCAATCAATTGTGGTTCATCGCAAATGAAGGAAAACATTTGTTATTCATTTATTATTCTAAAGGAGCCAGCAAACAGTAGAAGTCAGGAAGCTCCCACTGCCTCAGTAGAATGGCAGAGACCAGAAGATTAGAGAACTGAAGAGAAGTGTGCTCAGTTGGATTTTTGCAATTGATGGCATAAAGTTCTTCACTGTGCAAATGCCCTAAAGCATCTGGGTAGTTAAGAGTTGGGGTCAGAGCACACAGGTGAAGCAATAATGTACCCTCTGTCTCAAAAACAATAAAATAATGTAAATTTCAGCACTCTTCCATGGATCAGTGCCCATTCAGAGCTTTTTAGCTTTATCTCAAGCTCCTATGACTCTTCAAGTGAGTACCTTGTAAAGGGCTGCAAAAACAGAATCTGGACAAACTATTTGTTAGAGCTCTAATTTACCTGTCTCTTCCTGTCCCTCACTGACAAACATCTATTTCATCCAAGCTACTCTGAAATGAAAAGACTGGGGAATATTTAGGAATCAGAAATGTTTAAATAATTTTAATGGGTTACTTTTTCGTGGCTAAATATGTGGCAGAAACAAAGATGTTGAAGAAACAAAAACTAAGGCACATATATATATATATAAATATATTAGACACAGCATGCCAATTTATACATAAAACGTTTTCCCACCCTTTTCTCTGAAACAATAATGTCTATGACATTAATTAATAATAAAAAATAACCCCAAGCCCACTAACCCACCAACTCAAACTGAGAAACATACTTTGAATTTCAGTGGTCTTTTTTAAAGCAGCTATTGCATTCATATTGGGGATTTGGTGCACAATATCTTCCGGGAGAGGCTCCAGCTGAAAGAATAGAATAGAATAATATAAGTATTCAATAAGCCACAGAGACATAAAACAAACAGAAACAATCTAATCCTCAGGAAAAGTTCAGCCCAAGAACTGGTTAATATGTTGCTGGTATCAGTTCTAAATGTATAGTCATGATTTTGTTTTTTGTTTTCCAGCCATGTAATTGAATTCCAAGGGGCTTTTCTATTGGCTGCAAGACTAATCTATGGAGTCTCTGAAGCAGGTGCATGTCTGTGTATTATTCATTAAAAAATGTTAGTTATTTGTGTAATTTTTGTAGGTTCCTCACAAACCAAATTCCACTGCGTCTGTATACGCAGCTGGGCACTCCAAACAAAACCTTCCTGAAGCCACACTGGAACCAAAGTGTGCACTCTATTATCTTTATTTTTCTGGTGTTTTTACATCTAACCATCTTACACATTTTAAGGTTTATAGAGGAAAACCATAAAACACAGCTGCTTTTACTAGCTTAACATCAATTTCAAGTAAAGTAGTAGATAAAAAAATGGTTATGCAGATTGGCAGTGAATTTTCCTAAGAAAGTTTTTTACAGAATCAGCTGCATTTTAATTCACTAGTTTTAATTGTATATTCTATATGCAGGACTGTATTAGCAGAAAGAAGTGTTCAGTTACTGCATAGTTATTTTTGCCCTGTAGTGGATAAATATAAAAAGTAAACTGTATTTTGGATGTCACCCATATGTGCTTTTTCATCTACCTTCCACACATTTTCTCCTAGGACAAAAAGGGTAAAAAATTGTTTGGGCTAAATGCTTCTCCTTGCACTGTAATAATTATATTCTCCTTGAACTATGCTAAGAGTCATGAAGCTCTTCTGCTTCCCCACCTAAGATGCCATGGCTGGGTGAGCAGGCGTGCATCCTGAGGAGTAGCAAAACTGTGCCAAGGTGGACAAAAAAGAACAATATCAATACCAATCTCTCCTCTCGAAAGCCAAGGAAATTCAACCACCGTTGACAGGAGACATCTGTCCTGCAGACAAAACTTCTTTCTTAAGTGTGCCTGGGTCTATTTTAAACTAGGTCAAGTGAAGCCCACCCAAGGAGCTTCCTTTGAGAAGTTAATAGTTCAGTAGCCATCATATATTGTCCTCCAGGTTGCTACTGCTGCACCGCTTCTCACCAGCTAGATAAAATCAGCTTTGATCCAAGCACACATTGTGGGAAGGAACAGCAGTGTGGATACTCCCTCAGTGGTGCTATTTTAAGCAAGCTACAAATCCAAAAACTTCTGGGATCCTGCCACTACAATCAGCAGTGAGTGCCTGTCAGCGATAAAGACATAGCAAATATCACCAACCAAAAGGAATAGGGTTGTTCATGTCATTATTTCCTTAGAGGCCCCACATGGGATTGCAGCTGGAAGATTTTCTTCTGACTAGAAACAATAGCACTATGTTTTGTTTTCAAATAGCATAAACCAGTCCATTCTGCACAGTGATCAAGTGATCAAGTGTTCAGAGAAGTGCTGGTTAGATCTGACTAGGTCCCACCACAACTTGGTTAAAAAAAAGACCCAAGTGTAAAGAAAGTTTGTTTCTATCTAGTATATATCATGGATTAGCACAAAGACAGAAATTGCAATAGAAATAATATTTCATATACTTTTGCAATCCTTGAACCACATTTACTTTATCATCTTCATAGGTGGCTCTACTTTACTAACTCTTTCAGGTAACTCTTTCAGGTGCCTGGTGGGAAATGGCATATTTACAAAAATGCCAACCAACAGATCAAGCTTTACAGATTTTAGAACAATAATCCATATAATAACCTTAATAATACATCCCTTGAGTTATGTGGATAAATAGCATTTGCTTTATCTCTAGTCATTTTCAGTTTAAAGCAATCTATCGTTTGGCCAGGAAGAATACAAAACCCTGAGGTTCTGTTTGGTCATGCTGGGTGCAGGAACACATAAGGGACAGCAGAGAGTAATTTAAGGTTCTGTTTCATCAATTTCCTAATTCCTAAGGCTTTAATGACCAATTCACTTCCCTGAAACAGAACAAAATAGCTCCAGGCCATAACAGTAGGAATAATAGTAAAAGGTATGGAATTGCCAGACTACAATATGTGAGAGCCGTGTCTTGGTTTGCTGAGTATTAGATTCTTTAGGCAGACCTTTTGTACTAATTATATGCAGACCCTTTGTACTAATTACTAAGATAGGAACAACTGATGTAAAGACAGTTAGAGGAGATTCTCTAATAAAAGCTAGATACTTTGTTGCCCTCCTAAAAGCTGGATTTTTGCAAGAGCAAAAACCCAAAAGGTTTGATTTTCCCTAATATATCAAAACCATCTCTTTATTTATCAGTATAGAATTTTGTTTTTAAACAAGTAGGCTGCATTTGAATATCTAGACAGAGCAGGTGAATATTTAGAAATCAGCATAAGCTGATGAATCCTTAAAAGAAGAAAAAACGTAAAACATCCAACACCTATCCCAATCATGACTCCATCTGTTAACTCTACTAACAGTTTTGTAGGTGATGTGAGTAAAATGGGCAAGTACAATCATTTCCTTACCTCTTTTTTTCCACAAAACTTTCATTTTATATTCCAAGCTTGGCTGAGACAGGATCCTAAGCCTTTCTGTCTCCTCATCTATAAGTACAGCCCAACAGAACTTGGACCCTCTTTATATCAGGGAAATTTTATCAGGCTCCACAAATAAGTTCATTACATCACATATCCTGCTCAGCCCAAAATGCAGTTCCATTACAAAAACATTGCAGAAATAAAGCCAGTGGGTTATGGCAGCTATTTCTATCCACTTTGAAATGAGACTGTCTGCATTCAAAAGGAGGATTCTGTTGGCAGTTATGCACTGGTTGCATACAACTGTATAGACACAGAGGTGTCCCTTGGCAGTATCAGCAGTTAGACCCAATAATGAACAAAAGAAATTACTCTATACCTGACATATATGGCACCATCACCTTCCTTCCTACACTTTCTGGCATGCAGATCATGAAGTCTATTAAATTTGGAGGCTAACAGAAAAGAAGCTGAAAAGAGCACTGGAAATACACCATCAGGAAAGAAATCTTTCAGAGAAGAACAGCTCAAGCCTGCAGAAATAACCAAACCACTGGAGTTTGGACCAGACACAAAGGGTCACATTTTCAAAGCTTTCACATGGCTGAATTGGGCTTTTGTGTCCAAAGTAGAAGATTACTGTAGAAACTGTGCCCACTAATAATTTTCAAAGTAGGAAAAAAACAATGTAAATGGGCAAAAAAATCACTTGGTATGCCAAAATCTGCCAGAGACATATCAACAAATGTTTGAAGAAGGAATTATTGATGGAAATTTCATGTGCCCAGAAAGGGATCTGAATTGATTCTTGGGAACGTGGAGAGATTCTGAAACTACAGCAGTCTGTATTGAGCTGTAAATTCTAGCAACATCCGTGCTGTCTTTAGCACTGCCATGTTTTAAAGTACCAAGATTAGCTTCAGTGAATAATGTTGCAGAGTGCAGTTAGAGATTACTGACAAGTGAGGCAAGTGTAGGCAGCAGGTAAGGAGCACGGAGAGTCTGCCAGAAGCAGAGGCAGGGGAGGAGGCTGGCAGGCTCCTCAGGGATGCCAGGGCTGCAGGGGGAAGAACCACAATGCCCCCTCTCTTGGTTACACTGTGTAAAAAACTTATCAGTATAAAGGCTGAGCTTTGTGGCTCTTCATGTGGCCTATGATTACAGAAGAGTAAGTTCAAAGATTTCACAGGTCCTCTTATATTATGTGTTCTTGGTGTTAGCAATCTTCTCAGAGTTTCTGCACTCTCTGTTTACCTATAAGCATTTCAGGCAGGTATTTTTGTGATCAATGGTTAAATGCAGTAAATAAACAAATCAGATTTTATCAGGGAGTAAGTTCAAAGACACAAATGGTCATTAGGGTGATTAGCACATGCCAGTCCCTGAAAACCAAGTGATACCTTGGAATTACATAACTTTGGAATCAGAATATTCTCTGTTTCCTTGGCCAAACCACTTCTTGACTAGCACTGTGCACCCTGGGAACTTTGATATCACCATGATGACCTCTGGCACACATTGCTCCACTTTTCTATCACATCCAGATCTCTATTTCTAGACTCTGGGTTTACACAAGCAGCAGTTGTCAGGTGTTTTAGACTCGGTGTTAATTATTTTCTAGTATTAGACTCAGATTAACAATGAGAATGTGAAATTGTAGGCAAGTTTACCATGCAATTTAAAATTGATCTCAGGCAATATTCACTTCCTCGAATATTTCCATTTTGGAGAGAGAAATGCTTACCTGTTCTGGTAAATAATGCCTTTTAATGCCATCCAGGCCCTCTTGGCAGAGCTCACTGCCTAGCTGGCAAGCAGCCCCAGATTCACACTGAATTCCACAAAGGAGAAAATGCCAACTTTTCATCATCAGCAGGAAAGCTGCAGAGTACAAGCTTACCACTTAAATTACCATCTCCTCCTAAATGCCAGCTCAACAGATTGCAAAAAAGAAGCACATACTTCACACTCTGCAAGAAAATTGTCTGGTGTAAGTTTTCAGGCATGCTTGGGAGCCAACCAATCACAATGTTTTGTCAAATTCTGCTTCAGACTGAAATTCAAGCCAGAAGAATATTTACTAGAAGATGTTAAATTTAGTCGCTTAAAAATGTTTTTACACTTGGGGCCAAATTCAGCCTTGGCCGCCACAGTCAATGGGAGCAGCCGTGCATCCTCTCTGTGCCTCTGCTGCAGGGCCCTGCTGGGCAGAGACCCTGTGGACTGCACTCCTCTGCTTCCTCTGTGCAAAGAAGAGCACGACCCCATCTGTGACCAATTATCACTTGTTACAGACCACGGAAAACTGCTGTGCCACGGGGAGCTAAGAGACACTGCCCAAACCTGTAGACAGATCAGAGGGACCACGATGTTAGACTGACTTCTCTGTCCCATGGAGATGTCCCACCTGGCTGATTTAACAGGGATGGGATGAATGGAAAAGCTAAATCCTTAGGTTGTGACTCAAAGAGTTTTGCGCTTGAAAGAATACTTCCCTATTCTTTCTGGCTGCAGAAGAACCCCTATATCAGACATGTCTATAACCTGCAGTTATGTTGGAAATAAAATGTAGGATTTAGCATACTGGACTCAAAGAAAGCCCATGCCCAATGACTTTTTAAGTCCAAGTAGTGCTTCTTCAAAAATAATGTGGAGGACAGAAAGCAGAACGTACCCTTACGTGCCTAGAGCAGCATTACTCACCACCACCAGGACCTGAAATCTCTTTATTGAACCAAAGCTAGGATGGGCAAAATAGTGTGGAATTTCCATACTCCATGATGAAGATTTTGGGGGAAAATCTCAATACTCAACCCAATTTTCAAAGACTTCTCAGAATAAAATAGAAACCTTAATATTCAATGGTTTTCTTAATTGAAGTAATATGTATATCTATATAAATTTAAAAAATTAGTATTTAAATCTATATAACCAATGTGTGAAAAACTGTAAAATCATTTAAAGAGTGTCACAAGATGTGAAAGAATTTAATTTTCAGCGTGCGTATCATAATATCAGAAAGGCTTAAAAGCAATGATTCTTTTGGAATTATCTGAATCCATCTTTTACTTTGTTTTGACAGATGCTCTTTTAATGGACCAGTTCTCAAATCATGTTGAGAAAATTCAGGGATATTTTAAGGCAATTGATGGTCATCTTGCCTTTCACCTTCCAGAAGGTTTTCCATGTTTACATTTTGGATTTCAAGGGAATCCAGCTGCTTAATCTCTTCTCACCTCTTAGGAAGATTTCCTTCCCAAGAGATAACCTACAGTGCTTCTAATTAGGTCTGCAAATGGTCAAATGGATTTTTCTCAAAGTGACATGGAAACTCTCTGCTTGCAAAACAGAAGCATGGAGAGGAAAGCCTAAGATATCAAAATATTTTAAAAGTAATTTTACATGGAAACTTTCTAATTAAAATTGATCTTCATAAAATTTAAACATAATTCTATAATTCTCTTTTTAGTTTGTTTATTATTTAAGAAGATATTCACACAATCAAACCAAAGTGAGCCATTTCAGATACTAGAGAGTGTCTTGCCTTCTTTCTGGTTGCTGTCAGAAAGGGTGTGGATCTCCTCAAAATTCTGTTACTTATACCAGTTCTTCCATGCTCAAATTATTTAAAGAAGATGAATTTGATAGAGTATTATTTTCCTAGTGTCTTCACTCACTTTTTTTCTAAGACTGAGAAGTTATCCTACTGAACAAATCACTAAGCTATAAGCCATGTATAAATTAAAATATATCTATTTTGAATGTCAACCTGTTTTCCTTCTTTATTGAGAGAAACTAAGGAAAGAAGGCATTTTGCACTTGTAAGTTTAATGTTACCTCTTAGGTAACATATCAGACCACCATTCCATGAAAGTTTAAAGTTGTAAGTTGTGGCTAGTTTTAGAATTTTTTTAAAAGTGTTATTCTGTTGGTAATAGAACACATGAAGCAGTGGATTTCTGTATTGAAAAGTCCTGGCCAAAGACAACAAAAGAAAAGAAAAAGCTTTCAAAAAGCTCTGCAAAATGTTTATGAATTCTAATCCTGAGCACATGAATAAATACATCTGACAAACTGCAGGGCACAGCACAAAGGCCTATCCCAACCTTTCTAATTTGAGTTCAAATACATGTGTAGTGTTCAGAACTGAAGTTAATCTTGCCAATGTTTTAAAACTAGGGGTGCAGCATATACCATTATTTGTAAAAGTGAAAGGCAGATAATAAGTTATAATTATCCTATTAATCACCTGTAAAGAATTGCATTCAGAAAAGAATGCATCCTCAAATTATAGTAATTGGTTGTTTAAAGAAAAGAAATTCCATCCTTGGCAGAACACGCTTGGGGTTTGCTGTGCAAGTTCATGAATAGTAGGCTGAAATCAAGCAGTGAACAAGCTGTGGGCCATGTGGCACATAGTGCCATAAATCTATTTCTAACTGCTAACTAGGTATCAGACTCTCTCATCAGTGTCTGCTCCTTGGCAGCACCTTTACTTACTCTTTTAAGCCAATGTCGGTTTCTTATGGTACTCTTGGTAGAGTACATCTTCTCTTCACAGCCATAGCATATTTTCTTTGAAACTCTGCTGCACCAAACCATTTGATACATGTCCCAGAAGACAATGTTGTTAGCAAAAGGACATGAGAATAATGCTTACTGCCTGAGATGTTTCAAGTTATCAAGGACCATCTTCTTTTACAAGCAAATTCAAAATGACTGCATGGGGGCTTTTGTATTCGTTCTCATTCAGTGCTAGCAGAAATAGTAGTTGGGTGCGATACAGTGCTAAAACAAAATAAGGCAGTTTCCATAAATGGGCAGCACCACCAAATGGTCATAACTGATTAGAAGGACCCAGGCACCTACACAGAGGAGGATAGATCACACCATCAGCATAGTATTGTTCACATTAGTCCAACAAGGCTGCAAACTTCAGGTAGCGGGTTTAGAAATGTTATGAAAAGCCACTGATGTTGTAAGTTCCTATCACAGGGAAGATGACAACAGAAATATCAGTGAGAGTGCCCTGGAATGGCAGGTGAACAGGAAAGCAATGCTGCATTCACTAAGATTGTCAAATGCCTCAAGCTGGGTTATGTAACCCATATTTCAGTACCTAAATAAAAGAACTAACACTGAGCTGAGCAGCTTTTTTAGTAGCATATACCACCACACTGGAAAACTTTCCTTATGGAGTTTGTCAAAGGTGACAGTAGATAAAACCTGTTTAAACCTTTCTCTTTCTTCCTGGTGTCTGTTTTACATTTCTGAGAATATTTTTGAAAAAGCTAACCCTTTATCCATTGTATGTACAATGTAAAAAATAATAACCACTGTTGATGTGTCATAAAGATGAAAAACAAAGGTTTAAAAGAACACTTAGAAAGTTCTTCTACCCAACATCCATCAGAAGGCATGTTACTTCACCATATTCACATAGGCATGAAGCCTTGAAGTGGAAGGGAACTGGCAGACTAGCTTGCAATTTGGCACTAATACATTTGATTGGAGAGATTATATAGCTATTAAAAATTCCCCTGAGGGGGAAAGAAAGTATCACACTCCATTTTATAACAAGATCTTACAAAATTCACAATTTATGGTAAAGGCTTTTGTCCCTTCATAAATTATTCTGGCTACAACTTCAGTAATTTTTTTCCTTCTCACTGTATTTATAGGACAAAATATATTTTCTAGTGGGCAGTAGAAAAATTTTCATTAATAGGAATCCTTATCTTGCATTTGTGTACATAAATAGCCCATATTCATATTTACTTAGTCTTATAGTCTCCTCTCAAAAGGTGGTAATATATCCAGTGTTTGATAACTCTTGGAAACTCTATTTCAACTGCATACAGATCAACCTGAATTTTCATTTATACGTTGGTTGCTTTTTTTTTTAATCTTGCACACATTTTTATTAATGTTTCAGAAGTGAAGTGTCAAAATACTGCAAAATATGTGCCTTTGCAATATCCAGTTTCTGAGATTACCAGTTACCTTGGAAAAACCATTTTTTATCCATGATAGATGACTAAAAGACCCATTCCTAATAGATGATATGCACACCCATGACTACCAATTATGTCAAGTCTGGTATTCAGAGCATCACTAAATGCAATTTGGAGGCTTCAGGTATTGGTCAGAACTGGGAATAATTTAGGCATACACTAAAGGATTTGTATAATCATGTAATTTAGTAGTATTTATCCAAAACAAATATTTTCATTTCTAAGACATATTCAAATTCCACGGTTTCTATACCGAATGAAAAAAGGACTGACACCACAGTTACTAAAAGAATACCAAAGACAGCAGCTCCAGCAAAGTTTGATCATTCTCTCCACCTGCCATGATTTATGTTTTACCTCATTTCCTAGAAGGGCATTTATACAGGCTTCAGAGGCGTCACAGATGGCAGTAAGGTCATGTCCTCCCTCCAGTGCCAGCACCACACGGCCATCTGCCAGCTTCAGCAACTGCTTGGTTAGGTGACCAAAACCTGGTGTTCAAATACAGGAGTGCAAATAATTAAAGCAGAACAGGAATCACAGGCATGTTTCACATCTGCTCCATGAGAATGTAGAAAGCTCTGGAATACTGTACAGGGAGCATAGGATATACTTAGTCCAGTATCCTGTTTCTGACCATGGCCCACACCAGATGATTTGGAGTTGGTATATGGAATTCTTTTATGAGGCACATGTGTGATAATGTCCCTCATGCTGATCCCTCATTTCTGGAGATTAGTTGAAACATGAGGATGTCTCTCCTACCTTTGTTAACCATTATCAGCCTGGATTCTTTCCCTATTTGCATATCAATATAGACATGTTATTTAGAGAGATCTGACATAACCCTGGTCACTTATAGCATTGATAGGACAAATAATATTTTAGTTAAATTAATAATATTTAGTTAAACTACAGTGCTATAATTAAAAAATAATTGTGCTTTTCAAATGGGATGATGAAGGGTTTTTTATTTAAAAATTACTTCTTCCTTTCTATTTGAGGTTTGAGAATAATATAAAATCATGGACTGAGAGATAGTGGAAACATATGTTACCTCTTGGCTCCATCTTGAAGTGTTTTTGGAAGCAGCACTAACAACTTTAATTCAGGGCTTTGGTATAAGTTGAAACTGCCTAGAACTTCCTAGCTATCTCTACCAGTATCGCTCACTCCTGACCAACAGTGTCCTAAGAAACTCTGCATCATAGCCAAATGTGATGGTACTTCATTTTCTGTGGTGATCTATAACTACAGAGACATTACCACAAAGTTTTCATCTGCAATTCAAGTAAAGTTAATTTATTATATTTTTTATGACAATAAAAATGGCATGAAATATGTCAATTTGGAGTGAAGATTTTTGGAAGAATTTTTGTGGTAGCATCCCAGGACAGCTATTGTTTTTGTTTAATCTCTTTTAAGTAAAAGATGATAAATAAAGATTTGAAACTATTGAGGTTAGAATATCATCACATTTTGTTGTTAAGTTTTCCACTTGGTCTGTACTAGTTGCTCCATTGATGGTCATCACTGCTCATTCCAAGGCATTTCATTTCCTTAAATTAAGCATTAGAAGGTGCCTTCTAAACCCTGGAGTTCTATAAAGATAGGAAAATCAACGTATTTTTACTATGTTCCAGTGAAGAGGACCACCAAAACTTAAAACTGTGAAAATTAAAAGAATATTTTCCAGACAAATTTTCCAAACTCACATTTAGTTCCGTTTTCATCTTAGGATGTCAAATGAACATCTTTCTTAAGCACATGTCCAACTGTTTTTAGAATAGGGACTTTCATGATATCAAATCTGGATTAACAGTGCAGACAAAAAAAAACCACCCAAAACAACAAAATTCCTCTACTTGTCACTTAACATATAGATGATCATAGAAACACTTGAGGTGAAATACTGTTTGCTTAAGCCACTGCCCAATCTTCTGCACACTATAAGTACCACAGTTTTGATTCTAGCAAAGTAAGTACACTGTGGTTCAAATTATATAAAGGGATGAATAACAAATAAAACCTTAAACTCACAGTTAAACCCAACCCTCCCTCATGAAAATAAAAAAAAAACAAAACAACCCAACAAACTACCTCCCTCCCTGCCCCCCACACCTCCCCACTCCTCTCTACAAAAGACCAAATTTAGACAGGATAATAAAAGCGAAGGAAGGAGTAGAATGAGGGTAACCTTTGATCTTTAGCCCATTTCTTCTGTCTTTTACCTACAGAATTTATTTTGGCCTACAGGTTACACATGAGATCTTTGGCTCAATAAGAGAGTACCGACAGTGTAAAGTGAGTCAAAGATACAACATTTACAGTAAATGAAGAAGGATGAACAGGCACAGGCTCCCCACATCTATAATTCACCCTTTGAGTCTTTGAGGAATCCAACAGCACTTTTAAGATGACATTATCCTTTGTGCTATACAAATTCTGTGAAGGGAAACCTCTACCATGTTTCC
>VZTR01017112.1:0-12821 GCA_013400775.1 Chaetops frenatus
CTTTCGTGCCCTGTTGCCACACTTCCTTGCTTTGGTAACACAGGTTTCATTTGTTATAAGCTTCTGTTAATAAAAACAAACCAACCAACAAAACCCCAAACCAACCAATCAAAAAAAAAAAAAAAAAAAAAAAAAAATTGAAAAAATAAAAAGCCACAGAGGACNAAAATTGGTAAATTCAAATGCTACCGGAGGAGGCCAAATTAACTTTAGTTGTTTTGCATGTGCTACTACCTCATATATAATATTTTACACCTCTTCCAATCCCTGGCATGTGAGTGACTAAACAAGCTTGTTAGGAGCTTCACTGTAAGCCTTCAAAAAGGACCTCGCCTAGACAGGTCTTAAGCTATTTAGTATCAGTGGGGCACATTAATATCAAATCTGCTGCACAGATAGTAAATCTGGTTTCTGTCTTCTTAAGAAGGGAACCCAGCTTTTGTAAAATCTGGGTTCCATATGCAGAGCCAGCTATGAAGTCTTTCCTTTCACAGGAAAAGCCTGCACCAGTGTCCTCAAAGTTTCATCAGCCCTGTTATGCCTCTCATGTCCCTTCCTTCCCCCCTAGAAGATTCAAAGTACAGTGTTTTGGCCAGGCCTGCCTCTTTACTAGAGACAGATGGTGATAAGTAGGTTTCATGTCCCCACTCCCTGTTAATGAACAGGCACATTGAAGGACCAAGGTGAAGAGCCTAGCAAGGAACTGCAGCTTCTGGAGTCAGTTGTATGAGTCAACAAAGATGATGTGACCAGGTTATAAACAGCCTATTAATATAATTTGCTCTGAGTTTGGCTGCAAAAGTTTGTTACAATCCTTCCCCCCTGACTTATGGCTTTCAGGGGAGGTTGTTTTAAGATATCAAGAACTAAGTTCAGGAATATGGTTAACTGATGAAATGACCCTGTCTTTGCTAGAGGGTGCATGGTATGTTTCCTGTGAATAGCTGGGCTAAGTCCACCAAAAACTGTGTGTTAGCAAAGATCCATATAAATAGTGGCTTAAGAATGTATAACAGTGACACACCACAGGAAGAACACTGCAGAATCATCACTGTCTTCTGGGTCTGGGGCTGAATGATGTTTCATCTTTATGTCAACATTTATGTGCTCTGAAAAAAAAAGTTGGCATTTCACAGCAGAAACTGCTTTTCTTTAAAATTAAAAAAACAATCTAAAGTAAAATTAGAACTAAAGTGAGTTACAGATGTCAAGGACTGTAGGCTGCCAGTGATGACGTGAGATAGCATTCAGATGACTTAGGCAGTGCATGAATAAACTGAAAACTCTTTTTTTGAAAAAAGATAGGAAAAAGAAAACATGGTTTTCACTTCCTCCCTTTCGCTAATGCACAACCTCTGTCCTCTACCTCTGTAGCCCATGCATCTCTCCCTCACGTGTTTCAGATGCACTCAAAATTTGGTTCTTTTTGATTCTCAATTTTCCATGAAAGCCCTCTTATTTCTATAACAGTTAATTCTCTGGATTTCAACACGGTGCATCTTTAAGAATGCACATTTGTTTTAAGAAAACAAAAACAGGATAAGTGACTTGAGTATATTTGAAATCCCACTCACTGCTAAGTGGCTGCATCCCAGTCCCACCCTCACTACCATCTACACCAATGTTGGTGGGAAAAGTGCATGCTCCTGTAATTCCACCATCACCACCATGGAAAGCACAGCAGACACAAATTTTAAGGCAAAAGAGCAAGGTCCAGAAATAGACAAGAAATAACAAGGTTAAAATGTTATTCAAAACTGTATATAGTCAGTTTTCAGTGGAGAAGACTAGCAAAGGGATGGTGACCATTGTGTTGTGCTTGTGACTGATCTGCAGCCCTTCATTTCTCCAGTGCTCAGGTCACACATTAGAGAAGGATCAGTCACTGTTGAGTGGCAGATATCATCCATTTTAGTGACAGCAGAAGTAAGTAACACTCCTTTTTATGCACCAGTTGGTAGTTTCTCTAAAGACATTTCCAAATTCAATTGCTGTTGGGTTAATTCCTCTTCTCTTATATCATACTGCACCCTGGACAGCTGCTTGAGCTGGTGCCTGAATCTTCAACAAAGAGTTCAGCGAAACTATTTTTCAACATTTAGCAGAAATCTACTGAAACTGTCAATTTTGGAAAGCTGATGGCAAATTGCTTGACAGATGCCAAGTGGTAAGAGCCCAAATATACTATTGGGAATGTTTATTTGTGGGCATAATCTCCCCTGTCAAACTGAAGAAAAGGAAACCATGCAGGTTTCAGATATTAAGTGACAGATTTCATGCAGTCTTTCTTTCTCTGGAAACAGGAGTGCATGTTAAACATAGAAGTACTCTTCCCAGTCCCTAAGAACACATCAGTGCAAAAGGCACACAACCCTTTGAAATTGAACTGAGAAAATAAAGGGTTCAAGTATTGGTTGTGTTGTTAAAAAAATATTTTAAAACGTGTCTGAAATCTGACCTAATTGAATATGATTGTGTCATTTACTCTTGGTGGGTAGAAAGGTCAGGTTTAAAAACAGACTCTATTTTCTTTGTGAAGGCTCGGAGAGAGTATACAAGTCAAGGTGCCTTGCCAAGTGCCCTGCTTTATAGGCTGTACTAACACCATTTCTCTGTCTGGTGCTTTTAATCAGCAGACTCTGATACCTTTTCTGCAGGAGGTTAGTATCGCTGCACTTGGTTTTGGGCAAAACAAAGCAGGAACGTAGAGCAGTTGCAGTTGTGGACTAGAGTCTAAGACCAGTTAATTCTGACCTTGTGTTCTAGTTATTACATTGTACTGATCAAGATCAGTTGTGGCATTGCCAAGAAAGGGTGAAGGCATCACCTGAGGTACAAAGCTGTCATTATGGCTGTAAAAATTTAGCTGTGCTTAAGCCACTCATTCTTCCTAGCATTTCCATCCCTGGGATTTGGCTCTAAATATTCTCTCTCTCTTAAACCTTCGGTCTTAGGTTTTTTTCCAATACCAAATATCTGATAAGCTTGTATGTCTGTTTGTTTTGCCAGAATTAACCTTGTGCTTCCCTTTTTGACATAAAACACTTGTTTTAAAGTACTCACTAAATTATGTCCCAACTTTCCCACTTTTATGCCTCCTACAGTCTTACTGTACACCATTATCTTTATTTTCCAGTGCCAGCCTTGGTTTTACTATCTGCTTAGTAAACTCACATAATTTATTCTAGGAGGTTAAAGGGAATTTTCTCTTCAATTCTCATTTATTCTAGGCCTTTTTAGGAGATCCATGCTAACCACAGTTAATAGTTTTAGCATTTTGTATGATTATCACTTTCCACATGATCACTTACATCCAAGTGTTTCAAACCTGAGAGACAACATTTGTCTTGGCACTGGCATCCAAAGCATTCCTTATATTAAAAAGAAAAAAAATATTAAAACATTAATTCTTGTATTGTACTTCAGCAGCTGTCTTTGAAATTGAAAGATGCATGACAGGTTTCTGTACTCCATACTTGCTCAAAAATTTCTATAACAGAAAGAAGGATGTGAACTCAAGTATATGAAAAGGGGCGATGCCGTGGACTTTTAAAGAGAACCCACTCATTTCACCTTGTGCAAGACCTAAGCTCTTGATCAAATACCTTATTTGCCAATAAGTGATAATCTAAAATATATTCCTTAACTTCTAACATACTCTTTTAACCTGTTTTAAATAATAATTTCCATTATTTGAAAAAGAATTTCAGTTAATGAAAGGTATTTTTCTTATTTGACAAATACCTTTTTTTTTACGTTGAAATCCATGTACAAGATAGAATTAAAACCTATGACTTCAGGCTGATTTTCATCAAAAAAAGATCTCTTACAGAGAAAAAGACAAAATGTTTAGCCCTAAACTTAAGAGACTGCCATGGACGCAAAATAAGTTGGTCCCAGTCTTTAGCAGTGGTTGGGGGAAAGACAAGGAAGCTAATCAACCTCCAGTGAAACACAGAGCTGCCTTGGCTACTAATCATCCTTTGTGTTGTGGCAGGATTTGGGTATATTGGGTTACTATGGGTAGAGAGAAAGGCCAAATCCTGCTCCAAAGTCCTTGCAGTGTCCTAGCAGGCAGGCTTGGGGCAGTGGTGAATGGAGGAGGAGTGAGCTGTCTTTTTCCACTGATGGTCTCCTTGCACAAGCAGTCACTGGTGGGGTTCCCTAAGGCTCAGTATTGGGGCCAGTCCTCTTTAATACCTCTATTGATTTTCTGGACAAGAGGATTGAGTGCACCCTCAGTACGTTTGCAGATGAGGATAAGCTGGGCAGGAGTGTTGATCTGCTGGAGGGTAGGAAGGTTCTCCGGAGGGATCTAAACAGACTGGATCAATGGGCTGAGGCCAATGGTGTGAAGCTCAATAATTCCGTCAAATTTTGTTAACCTTTCCTGTATCTCAAAAAACCCAGCCCAACTTTGAATCCTGCAAGAATGTTTGAGGTTAACACATGACTTACTCTTATCTATCTATATTTTAAACTGCCATATTTGAGCACTACGAGACCATAAATGTTCTTCATTGGCAAAAACTACACACTCACTTATATTAAATATAAACTGTTATAATCTCATGTCTGTCATAGGGCAATGCTAGTTTCTATGTCACCCAGAAGCCTAATTGATTTGTATTTTCATTACTGCACTCATTATTGGTGAAGATTTTAAGATGAACCATGAATACTTTACTATGGTTAACAACAAATTAAGCTCTAAAACCAGCCAAAAATTCCTGGTAAGGTTGAACTGAAATATTATTTCAAGCTCTTCTCTGATCCATGCTAAATGAACTGTTAACTTTAAAGGGGCCATAATTTCACCTCTGATCACCTGAAAGCTGATGGCAACCTACTTGGCTTGTAGCCACTTTTTATGGTGCAAATTCCAGGTTGATTGGTTTCCTCACTTTGATATAACTAATGGAAGCAAGCTGGTTCCTCCTTCAAACCCTTGCAGGGAGGGCAGGAAGGGCTTACCTCGTAGGCTTGTCTTCACGCTGCTGAAATGAAAACGCTTTCAGTGTCAGCCTTCCAGCAAAGTGTATGCTGGGATTTACACAAACTTGCGAACTGTTTTCCCCCACTGTTATTTACGACCACATTATTTCAAATAAGCTTAGTTTCCCTCTGCGCGCTTAGCCGTTGCCAGATAAATCAGCAGTATGTTATGGGTACTGAAATATGTTTTTCAAGCCCTAATCCCAAATGCTTTCAAAATTGCAGGCTTGAAAAAAAAAAAAAATCCTTTTTATGCCAGAACACTCCCCAGTCCTGTTCCCCATACTGTTAAAATAAGCAAAAGCAATGCTTTTCACCATGCCGAGGTGTGGGAATGCTTCTCCCTCCATCCTTACTGTGTGGAAATAAGCCAGAAATATCTGGCAGGCCCCATTTGTGGTGCCTGATCAATCCGGCAGCAGGACCTTCTCTGCTCCTGCTGGATTTCTGTGATCGTGGCTGTGAGGCTTCAGGCAGCAGAAGACTGCTGGAGCAGCTCTTCAGTGACAGCAGTGACACTCCCAGACCGTATCATACGCTCTGTTACAAGCTGCTCTGCAGGAGCTGGGAGAGTTGTAAGCCACAGAGATTCTTCTCACTTTCCAAGCTCACTAGGCCAGAAATGAAACCTTCTTTGTTCTATGTTCACCTTACTCCTCCTGGTTTGCTATCTTTACCTTTTTTTTTTTCTTCTGTTTTCCATTTTTCTTTACACCTACCAGGAGAGATGGATGCAAATTACAAATACATCACTGAGCAAAAATGGTAAAAGCACCACTACTGAAGTTTTTGAAAGTGACTGATAGCCTTTTTTAATGCTTTCTACCACTGGCCCTGAAAGCAGAACTCCTCTTTACTCATTGTCTTTGGGCATATTCTACTTCTGTATGTTCACAGAGGGAAAATATGCAGAGATCAGCAGTTTCAAAGGCAGTCTCTAATTTTAGGTCCTTAGCTTTGGATATTTTGGGACAGAACTTTGAACACAACAAAAAAATCACAAGGAACTATAAATCTAGATGAAGTAAGTAACACCCAAGACATCTTGAACTGGAGATCCAAAACCAGACTCTTTTTAAAATAAAAAGTTTTAACATTTGCCAGAAACATTTTTTCTTAGTTACTGAGGTTTCTATTCTTCCCAGAACTTCCCACTATTTCTATTTTCATATTGTCACTACAGGCAATTCTGAAATTCTCCTACCAATCCAAGGGCTGCAAAAGTCAAGGGAAAAATTTGCCCTTTCTCATAAATGTGTACATGATCATTTTTAGTGGTGTGTAAAATCTGATGATTTTTTTAACCAAAAAATGCTCCTTTAGATTTTTTTTTTTATTTAGCTGAAATTGTTCTAAATACTTCTAAATTGCCAATTTATTTTTTATCAATATTCCTTAAACAGGCAATTTCCAACAAAGTAAGTTAGCTATTTAAATCTCACTTGCTTAATAAAGCTGAAAAGTTCTGATTTATTATTTTTAATGAAAATTAAATATGGAATGAAGAAAAAGACAAAAAGGTCTGAAAGAAAATGAAAATTAAAGAGGTTCACTTAAAATATCTATCACAGGTACAAGAAAAAAAGAAATAATAAATATTGTTTCAGGAGCTTGAGGAACATTTTCCAACCTGTTCAACTGCACAAACAAGTCACACACTAGCCAGAGATTTACTTTAACCAATATACAATGTGAGTGACAGCTTTCCTGAAAACTCCAAGCCTAAAATTTCAGGCAGACTGCTGTACCTGATCAAAGTAGAGAGAGCCGTCATGTTCTTGCAGTCTGCCAGGAACTGCATCTTGAGTTCCATCCTCAAGGTGAAAGTCAAGAAGCAGCTCCTTCTTATCTCTAGGACAGACAAATAGACAGACAGACATATGCCTTTCAGGGTATCTTAACTCCAGTGAGACTTCAAAAGCCAGGAACTAGAAGATGTTTTTCTGATGCTCCAGCAAACTGCTTCCATATCATTGACATAAAATTTTACATCTTTAAGATGAGCACTGAAATAAAGAACTCTTGTTTTCCACTAAAATTTTGGTCCAAAGCAGTGGTTTTGGCTTGCAGTGAATCTTGTACTGTGGCAGACCATGGGTTGCTTGTATTGTTTCATGGAAAGCAGCTAAGAAAAGCATCACTGGGCAAGTTTAGGTGTATGGTACTGCAGATATACATGTAGAGAAAAGTGTACACACAAGCACATTTTGTTCATCTTGAATAATATTCCCATCTGTTAAGTAAGCAAGTTCACATATTATGATTTATAAAATTTTTAAGTGCTCTGAAATGCTTTGTGAGTAAAGAAATTAATAATACTTTTTGTGTAAAGAAACCAGACAAACAGATTCTGTTCCAAGCCATTGAAATGTAGTTCTCTCCAATGAAGAAGTTGGATAGACAACTTTTTTTAGATTCTTTGTTGTCTTTTTTAAGACCTGTGAAGGAT
This sequence comes from Chaetops frenatus, assembly GCA_013400775.1. Taxonomy (NCBI): domain Eukaryota; kingdom Metazoa; phylum Chordata; class Aves; order Passeriformes; family Picathartidae; genus Chaetops; species Chaetops frenatus. The sequence continues at coordinate 7,445 of VZTR01017112.1, forward strand.
CTTTTCTAAACCTATATTTCTCTCTAACATGCCAGCCTTTCTGCTTAATTCTGCCACTTAATTCATGTTTCCTCTAACTGTTCAAAATAGTTGGAGGGGCTCCTAAGGACTTTGATTTTGAATTGAGCATAAAATGGTTGTATAAAAATGGAGTGTTAAAGATGGCTTCTGACTAGTGATTTAAACCCCAAAATCCAAAGCTGGTAGTTGGTCCCTTTAAGCCTGGTGTGCATTGCATAGGTCCTGGCCGTTCTGGGTCTTTGCGGGGATGACTTGTTTTGCTTTAGTTTTCAATTAAATGATATTGGGAAAGCCAAGCAAGACAAAATTTTGTGTTAATTATTTATATGTATACACCTGCAAAAAACCACAAAGGCTTTTTGGTACATGTGACATGAAAGGAGGCAGAGGTTCCCTCAATTAATTGAATCAGGAAGGCCCTGCTGCCTCTGCCTACCCCATCCTGCCATGGGGAACCCAACCTTGTCCTCCACTGCCCTCTGATCCAGGACAGACTCCCCTGGGGCGGGATGTGGCGCTGGCCGGCCGCCGTGGAGCATGGTCTTCCCGGGGGTGCAAAAGCCTGTCCCCGTCTCGGGGAGGGAGGCTCACAGTCACCACGCCCCCCGGGGCAGGCACGGCATCGGCGGCTGCGAACCCCCTCATCCCATGACAAAGGTTTTGCTATATGGGAATTAAATGATCACATCCGAAGTAGTGCACTGCTCGGTGGTGCTTCAAATTATAGCTGCAGAGCTCTAGGAGTTCAAGCCCTTACTGAAAATGTCGTCAGCTTTCAGTGACAGTTTTAAACCGAAAAAAATAATCTATGGTGTACCCAAGCTCGGGTATTTATTTTTAATAAAAATGTCATCGCTGTCATTAAATACAAACTTTAGGTTTATACGGAAAATATATGTTCTACACATGAAGGAATATTAGACTCCAGTTGTGTCCAGCTGACGCGGTGATGTGTGCTTGAGAACTGGACGATCTTCCAAGCTCTGCTATACACAAACTGCGTTATACACACACAGTTATGTACGGCACGTTGGAATAGGTGCCCGTACGCCTATGCATGCTCTTATCCTGGCACCTTTGCAGCGGCTATGCGTGCGCTCGTCAGTTTTTACCACAAACAGGCTCGGGATCGGGAAGGATGCGTTTGATGAGCCTCTTGGCTGCGAGATCTCCTGCGTGTGCATCTCTCCGTGTGTCTGTGTTGAGTCATACCCGGCTGTTAGCGCTCCCCGCGGGCAAAGACGTTTCCCGTTCAGGAGAGAGGCAGCCTGAAAAGTGTGAATAATTTTCAGCGAGGAGTTACACTAAATGGGAAAGCTTTTAGCACATTATCCACTGGCAGTTGAACTATAATCTAATTGTCAGCCCTCGGGTCTTAATAGAGCCTTTCTTTTTCCACCATTGGATTTGCATCTGGGAGATGCCTAATGGGTTTAAAATGCCTCGCATTTTGCTCCAATAAGCCACCTTCTCGCTGTAGGTGACATTGAGATGTTTTTGTTGTGAAATTGGATCTCGGGTACCTGGGTTTCTGCCTTGCTGGCGCAGCTCTTTTACTGAAGGGAAAAGCGTGGAGCAGCGGCAGGGGAACGATGTCCCTGCCGCAGCAAGAGTGCTGGTAGCGGGGGCTGCTCCGAAATCGGGGGGCGCAAAGAGAGGAGGAATCCGCCGAACAGAGCAATAGAATTATGTGCAGAGGAGGAGAAAAAAAGCTCCTGAAAGCAGGGCTTATAATCGCGTGAGGTTGCCGAGGAGCAGAGCCGGAGCCGGGTAGCGCTGTGGCCATCGCTGTGTAAAGTAGCGGTGCGCTCGCAAGGCACGGCCGGGAGAGTCTGAAACCCAGCCCGAGCGAATAAATACCGTTCTTTACACCGGACAGACCGTTTTCATCTACAAGGGTGAAAAATAAGAAAGAGCAAAAGATTTTAACTCTTCCCTCCCGAGGCAGGAGTAAGCTCAATCCCAAAGCAGTGCTCTAGGTTACCTTGGCGGGACTGTACGGGCAGGCGGGTCAGACTCCGGACAGCACCAGGCCAGCGGCGGTGAGGGTGGGACGGAGGCAGGGAGGGTCTCGGCAGCGGCACCCCGCGCCAGTAGGATCCTAATTAAAGGGAAATGTTGTCCTTGCCCTCTGCACAGGAGACGGATCCGGAGGGGAGGCGGAGAAGTAACAGAAGAGGAGGGATGGGATGCAAATATCAGGTTATCCCAAGGGACAGACGGCTTTTCAGGTATCAGAGGGGGGTTGTGGAGGGCGGCTGCAAACTCCCTGTTTGAAACCTGCTGGTGCAACTGAGACCTAATCCTAACTAAAACTGAGAACTGAACGAGCGCGACGAGGTGTGCAGCGATTGCCGCACATGGTTTTTTGCTGGTGCACAAGAGAGTAAAGAGATTTTTAGGCAAAGGAAGGTGGGGGGGAAAAAGTACTTTGAAAGAATAATGAAGCCTAATGAAATGTCTCTGCCACACCAGAGACAAACACATGGATTTGATAGATTAAAACCCAACTGCAGTGTAGATTGCATGTTCTTCATATACGGATAAACAATAATGAAAGATTTAATTGAAACGGGTTCAAGACAGGCAACAGCCCTGTTGGGAAGCAGCAGGGTTGATAACTCTGCTCTCGGGAGGGGGTCGGTACAGTGGTGACAAACGCTCTGTGCCTGGGTGCGGAGTGGACTGACAGCTCCGGTTCGCATCCCCTGGGAGGAGCGCGCTGGCGTTTTTAAGTACATTCACTAGGTTGGGAAAGCTGAGAGGCATCAAGAGTGCTGGTGTAGGGCTGTGTTCCTCCGCCAGCCCCTGGTCTCTGGAAGGCGCCCCGTCGCCCGAGAGGGCCATGGGCAGGGACAGCAAAGCAGCATAGAGAAGCAGGGCTCTCACCCTTCCCGCACTCGGGCTGCCTGGTCCCTGTGTCTCCCCTGTTCGGCCCCGGCGGGGAGGGAGCCGTAGTGAGGATTAGGCGGCCGGAGTTGAGACCCATTCGTTGTCCACAGGGAAGCAGGGGGTACTCTGGGCGTCTAGACACGGCTCATTTCCTTACTGGAGGCGGAGAGAGGGAAAAAAACTAAAAAAAAAAAAAATACGTATTGTCGTGGGATAGAGCGAAAAACTGCATGACTTAACCAAGTAAAAGAAAAGCCATCCCGTGTCGACGGACCTGTTTAAAATAAAATAAAACAAAGCTCCTGGTTTCTTTCCACCCAGGTTTTTTTACCTCCAATATACGAGCAGAGACCCGCAAGCCTCCAAGACCAGTTCCTCTCCCGGGGGGGCAGTCCCCTGCCAGGAGATGACCGGCAGCCCCATCCCAGCTCCACGGCCGCGCCGCGGCCTCCGTTCCCCCTCGCTCACAGCTCCGTTCCGCTGCTCTCCGCTCCCGGGTGCCCCGCTCACTGCGCAGCGCTTCCCCCCTCCGCGGCCGAGTCCTCCTTCCCCGGGCCAAGGCAACCACCGGTGGCCCCGCGGGACTGGAAATCCCGCGGCGAGGGAGAGCAGAAATGGATCCAGAGCTACCTCAGCTGCCGGGGCTGAGCCAGTATTTTTCAGACGGACGCACAGAAATATCCACCGCCACCCACAGCCCCTCTCCTCTCAGACCCGATGGACCGGGGGCAGCCGCAGCAGTGAGGTATACCGCAGCAGTGAGGTACATTACCCTCACTGCTGGGGGACGGAAATGAGCAAGGGAAAAAGAGAGGTTGTTTTTTGGGGGCTTTTTTTTGGCTTTTTGGTTTTGTTCTTTTTGTTTGTTTTTAGCATCTGCGCTGTTACTTTGACGGGAGCTTGTGGGTTTTATCATCCTTACTTGCGCGGCGCATACACTTGGTAGGAAACCAAAGGAGACTTAAGCATCCCCGTCACCACCAAAGAAACGGTGAATAGAATAATTTCCCCGGCTGTTTGTACCCTCCTTTGTCTTTCTTTTCAGGCAGGCCGGATCCTGCTTTTTAGGTAGGGCCAAGAGAGCGCAGGGCCGGGACCTCAGGACCCCCGTCCCGCCGCCCCTCGCACACCGGGAGGGGTCCCAGGAGCGGGTCTGTCCCGCAGGGAAATCGGACCCATACTTATCGGGATGTCCCTCGGAATAAAGTGGCAAAGTGTTGGAGAGAGTTTTTGTTTGTTTTTTAAAGATTGGTGTCAGCAGAACTGCTGGTCTCCGTTTCCCTGTGCTTAGCAAGAGGCGATGCTTCGTGAGCTGACCCTCCCGGCTCGACTGCCGCGGGGCTGGCTGGGCTCCCCGCTTTCGCCTCTCTCCTCCCGCTAATGCCTGAAGCCAGACCGGGCCCCCAGACCGCTATGGGCCACGCAGAAATCCTCTGCCAGTCTCTTCTTGCTCTTCTAAATATGCACGTCCGGTTTGCGACTGATATTTTATCTCTTAGCAAATTTGGGTAACAAAAGGGCAAACTGCAATTGGTTCTCGCTGATCTCAAAGCGATAAAGCACTGTTTCGTCTTCCCCACTCCACTGGCTGTGAAGGGTGACCCGAATAATTCTTTCTCCATAATAATTAATTAAGTAGCAAGGACGGGAGTGACACCGGGTATGTATGGCTCTCGGCACGAGCCTGCATAATAAGAGTTCTTGGATTCTGTTCTAGGTTGACAAGGTATGACTTCAGTGACAAAGTTGCATGTCCTCTTGTGAGTCATTCTAACGAGTAAAAAATTTTCAGTGATATTTTTATTTACAGGAATGTAATTAAACGAACCGCTTTTCTTTATTTAATTTATTCATGAGAGTATGTTTACATTGTATGTGTGAAAGAGTGCTGGTGAGCAACTTACTTACATCACTGCCTTGGAATAATCTGCTCGTTGGCACCATCAGCCCGTCCCGACTTTCTCTATCTTACGTGCTTGGTCAATACCAGCTATTTCGGGGGAGCCGACGAAACGGAGTTGAAGAAAACTGCGATCGGCGGCCCACGCACTGGTTTGGCTGAGAAGGGAATGCTGCAAGGGTCTCACCTGGAGTAGGTGGGGGCAGGTACATCTCACCGGGATTACAATATTTGGGATCCGGTGCAGGAAAACCAAGGGCACGATTAGCCTTAAGGAACACTCTGTCCCAGCAGAAAGCACACAACGACGAAAACGGCTGCTGTGAAAGCTGTGGTCTTTTAATATTTGAATGTAAAAGAGAAAATTGGCACCCACACACGCGCCAGAAAAATCCACAATTACATTTCACCCTTTCAAGCTCCTCTCCGCTGTTTCTTGCCTCGGCAAAGCGAATAGCCCGGGGATCTTCTCGGGAGCATCCCCGGCCGCGCGGCCTGCCCTCCCCACTTCCCTCCCCCGAGGCTCAGAGGAGCCGAGGGCGCTCCCCGCACCGCAGCCGGGGC
>VZTR01017112.1:12876-48720 GCA_013400775.1 Chaetops frenatus
GGGGAGCCGTCCCGGGGGCCAGCCCCCCCCTCCCCCCCCTGCGGGCGGGCAGACCCTGCCCCTCCTCTCCCTCCCCTCCCTCCCCCCCCTCCCGTCTGTCCCTCCTCTTGCTGCTGCTGCTGCTGCTGCCCGTCTCCGCCCCCTCCCCCGCGGCCGGGCCAGGCCGGGCCGGGGCCCTTGACGTGTCCCGGCGCCGATTGGCCGCCGGCCGATAGGATCTCCGCAGCCCCGCGTTAAGGCGGGGGAGCGCGCCGCGCCGGGAGCAGAGCGCGCCCGGTATCCCGGCTCCACCACCCCCGGCCGGTCCTCCCTCCCTCCCTCCTTCCTTCCCGCCCGCCCCGTCCGGGCAGCGCCGCACCGAGCCGCGCCGCGTCCCCGCACAGTGGCCATGGAGTACACGCCGCCCCCCAAGCCGCAGCTCTCCTCCCGGGCCAACGCCTTCTCCATCGCCGCCCTCATGTCGAGCGGCAGCTCCAAGGACAAGGAGTCCCCCGAGAGCACCATCAAGCCTCTGGGTGAGTGGGGACGGGGCTAACAGCCGATGTCCGTGGGGTGAGGAGCTCCCGTCCGTCCGTCTGTCCCTGGTCGCCCTTCTCTGCTCCGGCAGCCGGGCCGGACAGCTGCGCGTCCCTCCTGCCCGAAGCTTTCCCCTGCAGAGGGGAAACCAGCACCACCTAAGCTTGGAGATTGAGCGCCTTCATCACCCACAGTCGTTTTTAGGCGAGGCTGTTTAACATAGCATAAAGAGTTTCCTAAATTCCTCCAGTTTCAGTTATGACTCTTATTTATCCAGCTTCACCAACTGTAGAATAATTCCAGGCTCTAAGATAGTTCAATTTCTCTTGGCTGATATGAAATTAATCTCTTAAATATTCATTGCAAATCTACCCTGGTTCTGAAATCAAACAAGAGACTCTCCGGTATCGTGCCTAGGGTTACAAGGGGTAGTAAAACTTGTACGTAGAGCTGAAAATCCCTTCACTCCACAGTTCTTCAATATAGGGTCACATATGCACATTTGCTGTCTACATGCTCTGCATAGACCGGGAGGAGCGTTTTGTAAGTGCTTGCGATTTTCGGTTACGCGATTTCTCTTCTATTCGGTTGCCTCGATTCAGAATCCTGAAAGCTTTTAAAAAATATTAGCATCTTCCCCTCCTTCCTCCCTCCAAGTTTCTGCGGTTTGTCATCCTTGCGTGTATCCAGGAGTTCGCAGAAAACTACAAAATATGTGTTAAGCTTTCAGGGCGCCGATGAACAGGATTACACTCAAAATAATTTAGTAAAGGCTGCTCCCTCAGAGTCTGCTCCACCTAATCAACTGTCTCGAAAGATTTCACATTGTCAATGGAATCATTGCGAACTTCGATTTTAAGTCTGGGCTCTAATGTAGGCCGGGAATGTTGTAGTATTCCCAGTTGGCATATTTACATGGGTTTGTGTTAAACTTAGTGTTAGTGGAGTTGTTATTTTTCTTTTTTCTTTTCTTTTTCCTGAAAACGCTTATTTAATTTAACTTAAAAAAAAAATTAACCCCTTTCCTCATATCGTTCAACTAAAAATGGAAGGGAAACGACTGCCTGTGACTCGGTTTTTATTAACTGGACTTTAGGCAAAACTTTTCCCTGGAGGGGCAGGGCGCTTTCGTGCTCCTCCCGTTCTTTGGCGCCGGGCGGCGGATCCGTCGCCGCATCCCGGTGCTGCATAGCGGGGCTGGGCAGAGCCTTCGCAGCCCTGCTCCCTCCTGGCCTCGCCTCCGGCGGAAGCTCCTGACGGAGCTGCTGAAGCGCCCGAAGCCTCCCGGGTCTTGCGGGGGTGGGCGGCAGCGCCGGCGGTAGCCAGGCGCGGCGGGCAGCCAGCGTCGGCAGCAGCTACTGCTACCGCGTAGGTTGCGCGGCCGCACGCAGCTCCCCTGGAGCCTATTTCTTCAAAGGAACATGTTCAGTGTCAGCAAACCGGCTGGGAGAAAGGCACAGTCAGCTTTCCGGGAGGCTGAGCCCGTCCCCGCTGTTTAATTCGTATTCGGGGTTCGCTTTCCCGTGGAGGAAGCGCGGAGCCTGCTCGGCTCCTTCTGGGTTGCGCTCTCTGCCAGTGGCGCAGTCCAGGAACAGTCTCCCGTGCTGCCCCAGCGTGACCCTGGCCCTCAGCAGCCTCTTGGAGCCCAAAGCTCCCGTTTTAATGAGAATTAGTGACCTTTCCGTGGAACTCGTTGGTTGGCCGGGGGACAGCGCGCAGGGCTGGCTCTGCCCCGCCGTGCTCCTCGGAGCGGATCACAGCCTGGCGGCGGCTCCCGCCGCTCTTCGGGCGTCTCTCCCGGTGCGCCTCTGGCGAGTGGCGCCGCTCCGGGCTCTTCCCCGGGCTCATCTCCGAAATTCACCGCCGCTGCCCTCAAACGATATGCGGACGCCTAAAGAGTCAGCTGAGGCAGAGCAGGGGCAGTGGAACGATAAATGACTTTTTATATTTATATTTATTTTTATTTTTTAAAATAGTTTATCTCGGTTGTCGCGTTGTCCTGGCTGAATCCTTTCTCTTTCTCTCTCTCTTTCTCTTCTTTCTCTCTCTCTCTCTTTTTCCTCAAACCCTGCAGAACAATTTGTTGAGAAATCCTCTTGCGCCCAGCCTTTGAGTGATTTATCCAGCCTGGATCCTCACGGGGATTTTAGCAGCAGCCCTTCTGCCCTGTGCACTGAGCCCCTCATCCCCACCACGCCCATCATCCCCAGCGAGGAGATGGCCAAAATCTCCTGCAGCCTCGAGACCAAAGAGCTCTGGGACAAATTTCACGAACTGGGTACCGAGATGATCATCACCAAATCCGGGAGGTAAGGCTGGGCAGCCCTGGGGTTTCCCTCTGGGCATCTTTCGAAAAGGGGCTTTGGACAGCGGGAAAAAAGGCAAAGTTGCGGAAACCCCGCAGTTTTTTTGTATCGGGAGAACAGCATGGCTGGGTTAAGGGGAGAAGAGGGGGGTGAAACCCCATATTTGCCGCAGCCCCTCGGCGGGCCCAGCCCGGGGCTGCCCAGTGCGGTGCCCGCAGCCCGCTGGGGCAGAGGGAGAGGCGGCCGGGGTGGCAGTGAGGTGCGGTGCGCTGCGGCGGGGCCGGCTGAAATCCATCCGGGGGTTACTGGCGGCAGGGTAGAAGTGTTGTTTCCCTAATAATCAGGTTTGTGACTAAAATCCCGCGGTGATTTTGAGGGGCTGGGTTGGTACAGACCGAGGGAAACGCGGGGTCGTGGGAGAGTGATTCAGTCAAAGTTTGGTTTGGTTTGTTCTTTTCTCTCGGTTGCAAAAATGCGCAAAAGAATTCCAGGCTTCCTTGTCACCTCTAACTATGCCGTTTTTTCAGCAAAGCTTTTGGGGTTTGGGTCAGTCAAACGCAGTGCGGATGTCTTTTTGGGTTTTGTAGTCCCCGAATTTACTTTTTATTAACGTAGTTACTTGAAGATTTTTTTTTTTTTTCCTAACTGGTAAGCTCTACCTGTATATATTTTTTTAAAAAGTAGATATAAAACATGCAATATAAAACATGCAATTGAAATTTCAAAATTTCAAACTGTTAGAACTTATTTAATTCTATTTCTGGTCTACAGGATAACCTTACATTTTAAAATTGTGTTTTGTCAAAAGTCTTGTACAGAAAAGAAAGTTTTTAGTTTTGAAAATTCAGTTCAAAAATATTGTGAGCAGGCTGAAGAAAACACTCCTTTAAAATATGTGTGAATAAGAACAGAAATAAATCCTGGACTATTTCCCTTACAGTAGTATGGATCCTGTAAAAAATAAATAAGTAAAAGAAAATACAAGTTTCTAAAGATTTATGTACTTTAGCTACAACTATTTTTTGAAATAATTGTGTACTTTGAACTAACAGGCAAATAGTATATTTCTCCTTTACTTTTTCACTTTTACCATATTTTTATTTTTGCTTCCCAAATATAATTTCGATTTCAAGCTGCTTTTTGTCTCCTTATTAGAGAGACAAAAGATTTAACTCCATCATGTGGAAGCAAAATCAATAGATGCTTTAAGTTTTTTCAGGGTATTTAAATATAATTCTTACTTTTAACAGCTTTTCAGATGTTCTCTTATTTCTGTTCTCTGCCCAAATATTTATTTTCTGATTTGCCTTTATTTCAGGAGAATGTTTCCTACTATCAGAGTTTCCTTCTCGGGAGTGGATCCTGAGGCCAAGTATATTGTGTTAATGGATATAGTTCCTGTGGACAATAAAAGATATAGATATGCCTACCACCGGTCTTCCTGGTTAGTGGCTGGAAAAGCTGACCCTCCTCTCCCTGCAAGGTTTGTAGATTTTATTGCTGGTCTTTTATTTCTCTTTACTTTCTTTTTTTTCTTCAGGAAATACCTTGTAATAATCTTTCCATTCTGTTTGCAAACAGTTTTGTGTCTGGGTTCAACAAAGTCGATTACAAAATTCTGATTATGATTTTTACATTGCAGATTCTGGTCTCAAACCTCTGCTTGAAGTTTGATTTATCCTGAATATTTCAAGACATGCAGAACTTGTTTAAGAGTTCTTTTATATATATTGTTTGGTTTTTATTTTTTTTTAAATGAAGTTTGTTGTGATTCAGATAAGAAAGCTTTTAAAAAATATAGAATTGATTTGTCTCTTTGATTTGCCCCCCACAATATTTGACCTCATAATTTAAAGCAATCCAGGCACCACCAGCCAAGCCAAAGTAGAAATAAATTGCAGTTCATTGCTGTTTATGTTTGAAATTATATTTCAAACAATTATATTGTACAAATTGTATTATAAAAATATATTTCTGTAACATATCCAGCATTTGCTAACCAGTGATTTTATTGTTGATTTTAATCGTCTCTTAGAAAGCAGGAAAAGTACAGATCAGTTCCACCGCACAGTTACTTTTTTTTCATTAAGAAATCATGACATGTTCTGAGACATCAGAAAAAAAAACCTCTATAAAATAAATTCTCTAAAATAAATTCTCTTTTCTCTACAGAAAGAAATGCTTTAGAAATTTAATTTCTGAAGCTATTCCATTAATGTAATTAATGACTGATTTCTTTAAACACTGGGTGACTGAGGCTGCAGAGCTGGGCTGTACAGTGGGAGAGCACTTCAGAGGAGACCCACACTTCATCGTGTTCAGTCCAGCTTTTCTGTACCTACTTCAGTCCCCAAGTCCAGTGAGACTGCAGCACATGTCAAAAGGCTTTGCTGAGTCAGAGCTGGAGATATGGAAATGAAGTGGATGCCTCTGTGGCTTCAAAGAAAGTTTTTGCAGAGGGCTCCATGCAGGAACACAGATCTGCTCCAGGTGGCTTAGCTCGGGGTTAAGAACTTGCTCATTACAGAGACAGAAATTATAAGTGAAACACAAGAAATGGAAACAATCTTTTTTGGTGTGTGAATATAGGCACCAAATTCTGTGCGATTTCCTTATATAAATAGTCGAACTGAAATCTCGGTGACTGGTGATCTCTGGAAGGCTGTTCAGGGAACTAAACAAACAAAAAGCGCAAGCAGAGAAGCTGTGATTAAAGACAGCAACCTAGGAGTTATGTCTGCTTTGTTTTCCTAGCCAAAAACTCCTTCTTGCAGTGTGGTTAACGTCTGAGGGCTTCATTTGACGTATTGTAATGGGCACTGATCAAAACCCAAAGAAAAAACACAGATCCTGCTCCAAAGGAGTCAGCACCTAAAGAAGAAATAACAGAAGAACAGAAATGGTTTTAAGGCAGGGTTTCCCCCTTCTTATTTTTCTGTTCACACCTCTTTTGGGATACCTTTAAATAGATTCCTAATTCACACTCCCTCTGGCATAGACTCATTCAACAAGCAAATACTAGAACATAAGACAAGAGATTGGAAAAATTAGCAATTACCCTACTGAGTATTGGATAAAACCTTCTTGAAGTTTAATAGCTATTTTTATGGTACTGTGGTAATTTTTGGGAGTCCTCAACAGATCAGATTGCCCCTATGTGCAAATGTGTATCTGTGCTGCTCCATTTTCAGGATACTTTGCCCCCACACCTTTCCTGTTTCATTTTCAGGATGCTTAGTTAAACAGACTATTCATCAAAACACAGGCAGAGAGAGAGCTTTTCTTTGTGTGGTCAGTACTTGCATATACATTTATGCAGTTTGTCCTCCTTATACTTCTCTTTGGTGAGAAAAAGGATATCAAGAGGTTCAGTGTGACAATGTTTGCATTACCAATGCTTCTTCTAGAGTGTTAAAGCATCTTTTTGGGTGAGAGGCCTCAGTCTTGCTTGAACAAATTAAAAGTAGTTCTCCTCCTATTCTTGAAATTAGTTTTGTCCTGCTCCAGTAACAGAAACTCTTAATGAAGTTATGATTTCTTGTCCTCCAAACACACAGTTTTAACTCTCCCTGCTTGAGGAGTGTCAGTGAGAGGTATATGTGTGTTCAGTGTCTGGGCACTGGTAACGAGGTACTTACTCCCCACACACATCCCTGCCTACATCTCCCCAGGCACAGTGGCATCAGGGGAATTATTCAGGATGTAATATTGTGCCTGGGTGTAAGATTTTGCAGGATTGAACCAGTTCAATGGTATACTCTTTCCATTATAAAAATACCTTTCAACACTAAGACAGTTTTTTAGGGGTTTTTTGGGTTCTTGGTTTTTTTCAAATTAATAAGAATTCTGTGATTCTGTTTGAAAGATTAGCCCTTCAGGGAATTTTCTATTAAAACCAGTTTTATCCTTGTCTTCCTGCTGTCAATGCTGAAGATAAGTTTATGTTGCAATGAACAAGTTTATGTTGCAACGAACACTTAAAAATACTTTTCAGAAAGTCTTTTGTAAATCTTCTAAAGTGCTATCTGGGGATAGAGTTCCTATGTGATATTTTGTGTTTGTCTTCCACATTGTTAAGACTCTGTGAAACACCAGTTCAGTAAGTTTCAGCATGTACCTGTATTTGATCTTCTTCCTTTTTTGCCTTATTTCTTTCACTCAAAAGTTTGTCACTTATTTTTTTAAATGGTATTTGTCTACAACAATCTGTTTAATAAACTTAGTGTTTAAAGACTTACAGAGAACTCTGGCCAGGAAACCTTTAAAAGGTATTATATTTTGCAAATTATTTGAGGCCTCATGGTAAATAAAAGTACCATGCGTGTGGCTTGTGAGACCAGACCATCTGTTAAATTGAGGGAGTGCAGTGTCACATTCCAAAATAGACAAGAAAGAAGCACTACCCAAACCTTGCATATATCATGAAACATTATATACTGTGGAGCAATTTCACACCCAAATATGGCTCCTAAATAATTTGTGAATCGAAGCGAGCAGCCCCTCACATCTGGCTGGCCTCAGGAGCAGATCCCAGGCAAACTTCTGGGAAAGCCTCATGTGCCACACTGGAATGTGCACATTTATCTTGCTGACCTGTTTGCTCGTGTGCACTCGTGGTCTTGCCAACAACTTCTGCTTCAGAAATCACTGTGTCCAGTATTCAGCCTTCTTCCCTGAGGCATGCAAGCTCAGGCTCTGGGAGAAATGTAGGAGATAGGTGTAGATCACCAAGTGGACCCTTGCCTTGCAGTGGTATTGATGGGGTGTAGCAAATGGGTAAAGAAAAGTAAGGTCTATTATTGCATTTCAGTAACTGATATTCTGGTGCCCATCCTTCAATGACTTTTCTGTTAGCACTCTGCTTACAGGCACTTGGTAGTTTTAAAGCAGTGCCAAGCATTAACCATCAATGGTGTAAAACAATTGTGCTTAGCTTTTCAGCACAGGGAGTTCTTTACTCATTCCCCACACATAATTGAAATACTTTGGCTTCTTCATCCCAATTAGCCAAACCTTGCTGAGTCTGACACTCTGTGATCACAGTAAACATTATTAGCTATCCAGACATTTAAAATTAGGAGTCAGGCTCCAAAAAAAAAAAAAATTATCACAAGCCTGGCGGAAAAGTTGCAGGGCATGTTTGGGATTCTTTTTGTTTTGCCTTCTTTAATTCAGGGCTCTAAATATTGCAATATCCACAGCTTTTTTAGAGGAAGGCAAAGTTAGTTTTCATGAGAGCTAAGACTGTTTTGACGTAACATGACTCCAGGTCTTGGGATTTCAGATATATCATCATTTTTTATGAGCTTTGCATTGCAGTCAGCAGAGTAGATAGCAGTGAGGATGCCTGCATGCTAGAAATATTTTATTGTGACAGGAATCCTGGCTCAGCATCCTTCCCATGGACATAGCTAGAGCAGCCAAGCTGTGTCTTGGATCAATATAAGGAAAACATCCTGCACATCTGAGGCAAGCTGTGCTGGTAAAACTTTAGTTTCACTGCGTCTTGGGGATTCTGCCTGCAAAACAGAATGCAGGATCAAATCTCCTTCCTCTTTGAGCTGTTCTTCCCAGCGTCTTTATTATGGGCACTCCTTGATTAAGGATCAGTGTGGTCTATTGGAGAGCTACGCCCCACCATTTAGTGGTTTTTCCTTTCTAAAATCGTAGCTCAACAACAAGGACAAATGTTTATCTTCCTAACCTGGCAGCACAGTGCTGCCCCACCCACCTAATGGAATAAAGTCATTTGTGTGGCCAAAGAAATCACCCAAAATGAGAGTCAGGCCCTCAGTGAGTGATAACCAACACAGGCAGAAGAAAAACAGTGTTGGTTTGCACAAACTGAAGTTCTAGTCCAGCTCTTAATTTGCCATCACAAAAGAAGAGTTGAGTTAATAATTTTCAGCAATATATTATTCCTATAAAGTCATTGCTCTTAAATAGCATGGCACTTGTAATTAACGTAGTCATAATGTATATATTGTTGTATCGGCATGTCTTCTTGCTTCCTTTTCTTCTGCTTAATTTCCCAAGTGTAGGGTTATTAATAGCAGAGCTGCAACAAATTTTTCATGTCAGACCACTGTGCTGGACTGCAGCCTTCAAACTCTTATAAACAGACGTCACCACAGCGAGTGTGTGATCGAGTGCAGGTTAAAATCATTATCACGGCTTAATGTTACATATAAAGAAAAATGCATTTTTATCTGCATTCCCCCATTATCTCTGTAGTGACACCATGTTTTTTCTCTTGGAGTTGTAGTCATTGTTATTTTAAGTGCTTGTTAGTATAGCTGTGGGGAAAGACATGATCAATTTTTCATTTGGGAAAAGACACAACAGTGAATGTTAGTTAATATTTCCGTTTAAGTTAGTGGGATAAAATAAAAGGTATGGTTAAGGAGCAGTCTAGCACTCAGACACAGGATTCTCAATTATGTTCAAGTGAATTAAATAAGTCATCTGCTTTACTGTCCTTCATTAATAGCTTTATTTCAGGAATTTATTAATTTGGGGGAGATAGTGTCATGTTCTAACAGCACATTTGTATTACCCTAGGCTCTCAGGAAGTCCATGTCCATGAAACCACTGCATATCCCAAAAGCAGAATGATATGTGTATTTTAATTTCATACAGAGGTGGTGCTCACACACAAGCCCAGAGGTGAGATTTTTTTTATGAGCAGGCATTTTCTCTGTGTTTTTTAGGTTGTACGTACACCCTGACTCCCCTTTCACAGGAGAGCAACTGCTGAAGCAGATGGTGTCCTTCGAAAAAGTCAAACTCACCAACAATGAGCTGGATCAGCATGGCCATGTGAGTAGCCCTGTGGGTGGGAAAGGGAAAAGAAATCACTAGGGAATTTCTTGCTTGTGCCACAGGGCTAAAAGGGAGAGAGGCTGCCATGGGGAAAGGCTGCCATGGCCCCCACATTGCATCTCTTTTAGCCAGCCCTTCATACCACAGTGGAGGAGGACACTGCGTGAAGCTTGAATGTGTTCGGTTAAAGACATTTAAGGGTTCCTTTGGGTTCCTCTGTTGTTGAGGAACAGGCACCTTTAAAAATCAGGATTGTTTTTAATATTTCATAAGGTAGAGCCTGGGTCAATGGTTCAAATCATGCTCCTACTTCCATTAGAGGCAAAGCATCCACCAGGGACAAGTTCAGGGTGGAGTTGAGCATCAGAGCAAGGAGGAGAACGAAGGCAGATGAGTCTTTGTTGTGATTCTGCTTGCATTTTGCTGTGGCTTGGCAGTATGCTCTGCCACATGCAATGGCCAGCAAACCCACGTGCTTTTACTTGTGTGCTTGGAAGCTCCCTACAGGTCACTTCAGACCACCTGCTAGGGTTGGTCCATCAATAAGAGCCCCTTTACTTCTAGACCCATTGCAGCATGGGCAAAGAGTCAGAAGAAAATACTGACTTGACACCAAAGCAAGGTCAATAGAATTGTAAAAAATAAGTGTGCCTCAAGTGCCCTTGAAATAACTGTACGCTAACTGCAAGTCAGGGTGCCTCAGGGTGGCCTTGGACCTCTGAAGGAGATGGGTCCCAGCTCTGACTAGTGCCAGTTTGTTGTCACAAGTCCTGAGGCTGGAAGATGGTAAATAGGATTCAGAGCTTCTTGCCGTGGGTTCCTGCTATGCTCCATCAGTGGGGACAACTCCTTCAGTTATCTGACTGCCTAGTGGTATGTGGCAACAATAGGTATTGTCTGTCCTGTCCTCTCCCTAAAAGTGCTGTAAAGTGCAGGAATGACTACGTAGTCCTTCCAAATTGCAAAGAAAGGGCCAAAATTGTTGCCTCTGGGCTTGGTGATTCTCTCAGGGAAGGCAGAAGGAGGAAGGGGACATTGGCTGAAAACAGGGCAGTTCAGAAGAATGAGCATAAAATCAGTGTTAGTAAATGAGGTACTGGGAAGAGAGGAATGATTTTGAATTCTAAAGCACCTGAAGGGGTAACTAATTTGTTCAGCTGAATAATTTCAGAATACAGTGTATCAGAAATCCCTTCCCTAGTGTGGTATTTATTGCCTGGACTGTGTGAGACAGTGGCCATTTGTCTCAGCTATGTTCTGTGGATATGTTTCTCATCCAAAAGAGAATTTTCACTAATTTTGAGAACTGAGCATTGAATCACAGCCGTGATAATTTAAAATACATCCTGGAAATAACAACATCAAAAATAGCTGAAAAACCCCAAACAAATAAACAAAAGAAAGCCCAGATAGATACCTCTGTGTTGTTCTTTTGTAGAGATCCTTCTGTAGTTATACTGTTCTTGAACTCAGTTCCCACTATTGCTGCCTTCATGACTAGTGGAGAATGGTTTTGCTTTTTTCCTCTCTTTTATTTCATAATCTGTAGAAGGGCAAAGCTTAAGATTTGTGGGGTCTATCACTGAGTGATGATAGAGCAGTATACGTGAGCACTTAAAAATAAGCATTTTTCATCATAACAGGGGCCATGTGTGCCTCTAATAAAGGGCTGGCAGCTAGTTATTGCAAGCTAGTTAGGAGAGCTGCAGTTCCCAGAAGCCCAGAGGAGCAGGAAGAAGAAGTAGGTCTGAGTAGCTGTCGGGAACAGAGGCATGTGGCACAGCAAGAAGATGTAATCATCTCAGATACAGGCAGTGGGAGAAAATGATCTGTGGTTTTTGAGATGCAGCCTTCCCATTAATTTCCGGAGAAGCAGAAATTAATCCCATTCTTTACACCAAGGCTCTGCACGGCCAACAACAGTGGAAAGTTCTGTGTGTTCAGTTAAACATAAGCCCTGAAGGCTCAATCCTGTGTTGAGGTTTGACAGGTGTTACCCCTTCACAGAGCATTCACTTTTTAATATTTTGTTGGGATTTTTGTTCCAAATTAGGATGTCAGGTTTTATGTGTTGCCTTATTGAAGCTATGCAAATTCCATCTTTGGATGATCAATAGAATTAAGGAAGAAATTAATCCTCTGGAGCCTTCTAGGACAGATCACTGTGCTATGGCTCATGGCGTTTCCAAACTCCTGTGTATGAAGAGAAGAGGAGAATTGAGACACCTCCTGAAATCTCTCCCTTCAGTTTGAAAGAGCCAGTCTTCACTTCTTAATTATGTGTGTTGGTTCCTGAGGAAGTCTGGATGACCCAAAAGATGCCTTTAAATACTAGTTACAGGTAGGGAAGGTGGATCCAACCCGATTCCAGTTTGTTCTAGTTGCTTGCTTTCTTCATTGTCCAGAAGACAGTTTTGGGTGTTAAGGTAATTGTGCTTATTTGTAGGGTGGGTGGCTCACTTCCTGAAAAGGAATCTGAAGAGAAGAGAGGCATTTGTTCTAGCATATGTTTGTTTTCTCTTATTCCGAGACTTTTGGAGTTGGCAAGCATTTCTGCTTGTGTACCTTCAGCAGAATGTGTAACCCCACAGTTATGCACATATTCTCCCCAAGGAGAGGGAATATTCTCATCAGGCAGAAGTCTTATCTCTGTGTGCATGACATACAGCTCACTCCATGGAAACACTTTCAGATATCCTTACCAGAGGAAGGAAATGGCTCCTATCTCTAGATTTTTACAGCCAAGCAAGTAATTGCCATTTTTCTGACTGCGAAATATTTATGAATGTGACATTTTTCCCTCAGATTTTTAGTGATGTTTTTCACACAGAGTGCTTTCTTTAGGACTTTTCATTGTCCTTCATTGGAGTGCCACAACTTCTGGTTTATGGTGAGGTGAGTCATGAGTGCATACATTATTTTAATTGGTTTTTTTATTATTTACAATAGCAAAACTCAAACACATGGATGTATGCAAAAGCAAACACAAAGCTGTGAACATGTTTAATAAGTAACTGGGAATGCAGGGTGTTTGGAATAGGCACAAGGAGTTATGTCGAAATTTTTTTAGAGTCAGCCAGACAGAAATTAGGAACCTTGGTGTTTTCAGAAAGAAAACTTTATGTGGCAATGGTGAATATGGAATTGCCATATGGAATGGTGAATATGGAATTGGTGAATATGGAAGCGACATTCACAGCACAGTCCCTGAATTCAAAACCACCTTGGAATTTTGCTGTTGGCATCCAGATTGCCTCTTGTGACTGGTCTGTAACCAGTGGGAGCCAGATGCCTACAAACCTGCCTAACCTTACAACTATCAGGATCCTGTAAGGAGGGATCCTGGTCATCTCCCCTGATTCAGGCTATCAGCACAAAGGTGGATGGGGTAGCTGGGGGTCTGTGGCTGCCAGCAAGTGTGTGCAGAGGGGCTGCCATGTGTATATGGGCCCCTGATGTATCTTTTGGGACATGCCACCAGGATTGTCACAGAGCTGGCATAGGAGATTTTCTGATAGCTACAGCATGCAAGAGGGGGTTGCTTGGACTTTGACCTCCTGGCTATATTCAGTGCTTGTTTTGCACATGACTGACCAGACTGGCCTCTGGTGGGAACGAGAAATGTAGAGTACCATGGCAGGCGATATTATTTATGTGCACTCCATTTTCTGGAAAACTTTCATAAGGGATTAGGTGGTCTTGTTTGAGAAGTTTAGTTTCTTTATCACAATTTGCATTCAGAGAGGAGTGAAAGGAAAGGGCATGTGTGAGAGCTGCTCTCAACTTTTTCCTCCTTCCGTTTCGCTGCTGTTTAGATGTAATGCCTTGGTGTGGATATCGTGGCCATGAAAGGCAATGGAAAGCACCAAGGTCTGTGGGCCAACCCCTCTGTAAGCTCATCACCATCCACATACCCTGCTTTAAAATGTCTTTTCCATCTGCTTAGAACACTCCAAGTAACTAGGATGGCAAGACAAAATTTTACAAAGAGAGGGAAAAGTGCTAAGGGTGTTAAAGGCAAGGTCCATGGCCATTGTGCGTGTTCCTATAAAAAATGCTGAAGTGCTCTGAAAAAGGACCTAAGCAAACACACAACACTTTCAGGATGATGGTTCACTGTCATTGTAATGTTTTTCTTGTTGCTGTGTGCCTCCACCCAAAGTCCCAATGTGAATCTTGGCAATATTTGGCCCCAAAGGAACAGCAAAGAAAAACATTGATGGAAATTGTAGCCATGATAGAGCTACATCTAAGCTCTCCACTCCAATGCAATGTGCAACCTTTCTCATTGACTTAGCATGAGATACTGCATTGCTCTTGCTATGTTTCAGCTGAAGTTAACACTTCCTGAGGAATGCACATTAGCTATTCCAGATGTATGGAGCTGACTGTAATGTCATTATGACCCCTGCAAAATAGAACCACCTACACCATTGCCAATTTTGTCTTGTGACTGTGATTATATCCAAAACCAGGGCTGGTGCAAGCTGAGCTCTGTATTTAATTCTTATATTGTAATACTGTGGTTAGAGGCAGCCAAACAGGCCTCCAGCCAGTGGTAACTGAAGCAAGGGGGAGTCTTGATTTGACTCCAGTGAATGTTGAAATTGGTTGGTTGGTCGGTACCTTAGGTTTAGAATTGTTTTGGGAGGCCGTAAACAATTATTAATGAGGATAGAATAGCAAAACCCGGTCATTTGGGGGTTCCGTACCAGTTTTCCTCCTTGCTTGCATTTTTGGTAGTCTGCGGTGAAGAGCACCTGTGAAGCAGTTTGTTTTAAAGGTTTGCTACAGTGAAGGGCTATGTGGAGTTTTACTTTTGGTCAGATGGTTTGTGCTGATGCTGCTGCTGGTAGGTTTTTGGATGGGTCTAATTTTTTCCATAATTTTTTTTTCTGAGGGATTTGTGACTGTTTTCATTCTGCACCTGTGCATTTTTGCACGCAGGGAGTCATGGCCATTATCTTTCAGGAGTTACATATTCACACCTGCCAACCGGGGCACACTCTGGCAGTAACTAATTCTGTATGTAAAACACCCCACCTGTAGGAACAGGTATTTAGGCTTCAAGAAATGCATGCTCACCAGGGACACAGGAGTGAGAGGCGACAAGCTCTTGGGATGCCGGCTTTTCCAACTTCATTTCCTGGAACTGCCCAAAGGAGCTGGAGAGTTTGCTCTGAAAACCAGCCCCTGGCTGGTTAGATTTCAGACACTTCCCCTGCAGTGTTAATTAGAGCTCCTTTTTCCCCCCTATGGTTTCATAGCCTTTGAGGGCCCTGTCAACCTTCCTCTCAGGACAAGTGCTGTGTCATTCTTCCTTGCAGATCATTTTGAACTCCATGCACAAGTACCAGCCAAGGGTCCACATCATTAAGAAGAAGGATCACACGGCTTCTTTGCTAAATCTGAAATCAGAAGAGTTCAGGACATTCATCTTTCCAGAGACAGTTTTTACTGCTGTTACTGCCTACCAGAATCAATTGGTGAGTAGAACTGCTGATTTCCACGAATGTAACTAGATCCTACCCTGCTGAAAACTCCCTTCTGCCCAGTCTAAATTAGGAAAACTCTGCCAAAACCTACCTTTCCATGCCAGTCTTGTTCACATTCACAAGTAATCCCTGAATATACAGTAGTAGTACAGACTTCAAAGAGCTGTAAGGATTATTCATAAGAGTAAAAATGACAAGTAAGAGGCTTTCTTTTGTCTTCCCTTCTGTCTGTACAAAGCTGCTTGCATATTAACATTTAGTCATTTTCTAATTATAGCTCATTAAAGAATTGTTCTTATTTGCAGTGATCTTTCATGCCACAAGCTATGAGCTGAGAGAGATTCTGGTTTGCACATGATGATTTCATGGGCTTAAGAAGTTGACTAATTAAGCTGTAAGGCTCAAACGTAAGGAAAATCATTCAGAGATATGTTTTTCAGAGGACGCCCAGATTACATCCAGATGTTTGAATTTCAATTTGCATGCCAGTGAATAATATATACAAAATGGAGGATATAATAACAATGGATTGTTAATGAGTAGTTTTAGGAAGTCTATAAACAATCAGAACAGAGGCTCTGCTTGACAGTGGATTGGGCTTTAATATTTAAGTCAGTGGAAATACGTTGTTGCCTTCAGTGTGACTCAGTGTGCTTTAAGGGCTTACTGACAATGGTAATTAAAAAAAAAGCCTACCTATTTTTCTCCTTAGTTCCCTCAAGTTAAGAAAAATACAGGCACTGTCCAAATATGTGGGCAGGCAGCATCACAGAGTTAATGTACCTGCTGGATTATTTTAAAAAGTAAGCATTTCTTAATACAAAGCAAAAGTAATTTTAAAACCTATCAATAAAATGAAACTACTGCATAGGGGCCAAGGCAGCTCTGAAGATAATATTAGTAATATTAAGTCAGTCCTTATGACAGACCCCACATGCTGCTTTAAGGCCTTAATGCATTGATTTAGATTCAGATTTGTATCTGAATGCTGTAGAAAACACACTCAGCGGCTGGCAATATCAAGAAAATAATGTTTGGACAGGTAGTTAGATTTTTCCATGTAACTTTCTTTAGAAACCAGCAAAATAGTAACAGGCACAAAACAAACTAAACCCGGAATTTATTTCTGTAGGATGGATTTGGGTCTACTGATGATATTTACACTAGAGAGGTTTCTAAACTAACCTTCCCAAAGCACATACATTGAGTCCTGGAAAATTTCTCAATGGAACATCTCTGGAACCCCTAGAAGTTGATGTTGTCATTTTATTTATGACTAATGAAAATGGAGCCTTTTTTCATTTTTGCCATTTCTTTCAGAACTCTTTTAAGGAGGAATTGATTACATTTCTAGAGGTTATTAGATAAAAGCTAAATACATTACACTTTCAACAAACTATCTCATAATTTAAGATTTAAAGGGCATGCATTTATTTAAACAGTCAAACCACTGCCACAGAGTTGAATTGTAGGTCAGATTTCATTTTAAAATGCTTTCTAGCAGATGTTCTCTGATTGTGAGACAGTCTCTCAGGAAAAATATGGCCATAAACGATTGTGAGTCTCATCTGGCTTTGGTGGATACAAAAAAGTTTCTCCTGTGATGTCATACCAAAACTTTAATATCAGGAAGATGGAAGTTTGATTGGTGAAAATATGCTCAAGAGACATCCTTATTGTTCTGTAGTGCAGTTGGCTTGGTGTGTTGCTTGTCTTTTTTCAAGGTAGTGATCAAAACGCTGCCATAAAATTGTTCCCTGAATGTGAGGCACTAACTCGCCACTCTATAACATTACTGTGAGCTGAGGGCTTATGGATGGCTTGGATGTAGAATGAGCTTATAACTAACTTTCTGAGCTGTTTCAAGGTCCTTGTGACAAGGCTTCAGGGTTGTTTCCACCAGTCATACCTGGGCAATGAGACAGCCTCAAACCCTCCACCAGCACTCAGGTTCAGAGTGTTTGACCACTGGCAAACTGTTAATTAAAAACAGAATTAGCCTTTGTCAGCATGTCCCTTCCTCTCTGATTTTTCTTCAGAGGAGACCTCTTTCTCAGAATTAAAAGTTGGGTCCAGTTGTCCTCTTTATTTTTTTATATTTTATATAAATATCTATTTGTCTGCTTTATTCTTTTTTTATTCTGGGGGAGGACTCACCCCATTTTAAAATATACTAGTTTGATGAGAGTGTTTCATTATTTAAGGATTTGGAAAAGATCCGTTTTTTTGTTTCCTGAGTCTTCAAGCCCAGTTATTAAAAATGAGATTGTGGCCTCTTCGATACAGGCTTTTTTTTGAGGGAAGTCAGGCTGACAAAGCTCCTTAATATGAAATGTTGAGAGCTATTGATTTTCATGGGCTTAAGCTAGAGTTGGTGGCATTCACTGCCTTGCAGGATGAGTCCTGTGTTTTCTCTCATCAAGCTCAAACTCCCACTTACAATTTTATTTTTAGCTCTTGGAAGAAGTATGGCTGGAAAATCCAAATATTACAATATTGTCTCAGGTTTTATTCACCAAATCTAAATTGACTGGATAGATGGAAAATTTCACAAGGACAATGGAGCATTTTTTTTCCTGCCAATATGTCAAAAAAACATATTGGCAGTCACCACCATATGCCTGAAAAGTTTCACTGCAAAGGGGAGCTCAGATGTTTTGGGGCGGGAGGGATTCCTAGTCAATGTGTTGCTCTGTCAAAATGGAAAGGCTGACCAAATGACAGGATAGGTTTGTAGCTACCTTTGAAGAAGGGAGGAAAGTTTTTATTAATGAACTGTGATTTTTCAAGACTGTGGTAGTTTCAGTGGGGTTACACCTTCAATCCAGGCTCTGTCACTTGAAATCTGAATTATCCCCACATTTTTCCTTCCCTTGGCCTCTTTTCATGCAAAACCAGTAAAATTGCCCCTGTGTGGTGGCTGGTAGGCCTGGCTGAGAATATTTCCATTAAAAAAAAGTGATGCTGAAGTGAAGCCACGACTTCAAGTGGTTTGGGGTTACATTGGTTGATGTGCAGCTCCACCAAGCAGGCTCAGCTGTTAGCAGGGTGATTCGTGCTGCTTGTGGAAAAGACAACCTGAGTGATGCTGTTAAAGCATTTGGAAGTTGTAATGCTGTACTTGGGGGGGTTCCTCCTGCTCCGGGCAACAGGAAAGCTGAGCCTGCCATGCCCCTTGGTCTTTCCAGTGCCATCTGTGAAATGCACCCTGGTTTGCTTCCTCAGCTTTGCAGTGTCTCAAGAACAGCTCACACACACAGGGCACATGGATAAAATTAGCAGTGAAGTCACAGGGGATGGATTGGTTAACACTTTGTAGGCTGCAGTACCTCAACACTAAATTCGTGTAACGTTGCTCTTTTCTGTGTTCCCAGATAACCAAGTTGAAAATTGACAGCAACCCTTTTGCTAAAGGATTCCGTGACTCTTCCAGACTCACTGATATCGAGAGGTAATGGGGACTTTCTGTTTACTTTCCATGCAGATAAGATAAAGAGAAAAGAGAGTTTGTAGGAAAAGCATCCTTTCAACTCCTGAGAACCTGTGCATTTTAACGTTATCTTGCTGCATATAGTAAGACTCCTCCACATCCTTTAAAAATACTTATAAACTTTATGAAGAAAGAGCTGGTTTGAGTTTTGACATCTGTTCCAGTTGGGGCTGATTTCTTCCGGGGGATTCTTGAAGGGGGAAGAGGGTCAATTTTACAACTTAAGAATGAAAAGCTTTTTTCTTATCACACCATTTAATCCTGTTGAGGGCTGTGAATTGGGTCAATGGGAAACAAGGGCAGTGGTCCTGTGAAAAAAATCTTTACAGGTCCCCGCTGCTCAGTGTAGTAGAAAAGAGAGAGGAGAGCTCCCAAAAGTCACTTTAGCAGTCTCATACACCGAATTGGCAATTACTGCCATCAGGATGACTCCCATAACTCCCACTCTGACAACAAAGATGCCATTTTTGTTTCACCAAAGTTGTATTACAAGGTGCATCAGGGGAAAGCTTTATCTGGAAACTGTTTTGTGTGTGTACAGCTCATTACAAGCAACTGCTGCCATAGGGACAAAAGCATTAACCTACAGCTGAGTTAGGAAATAAACTTCAATCTCTTGGTAGTTTTCCAGCACATCACATTTTTATGATATCGTGTCAAATAACTTGGCAAATGAAGCAAATTAAGCTGCTTGTGTCCTTTAAGCTGGAAGAGAACTTCATGGAGATATATAGCACATCCAATTTTTCCTATGAGGACAGAATCATGAAAGAAACTTTGGAGAGTCCAAAACCCTGCAGGTTCCTACATGGGGATATCCAGATGTATCTGTGAATCATTTTTCATAGGTGCATACAGGGGACAAACTGCTCAATGAAGTCATAGCCACAGAACTAGAGAAAGACTTTACAGCAGTTCAAAAGTTCATCTAAGCAGGCATGGATGGGAAATAGTGGCATCCTTTACACCTTACTAGTGACTGGATTGTTAGTGATCTGCTGCGTAAATGGGTAAAAAACCAGTAATTTGGGAAAAGAAAACTTGTAGGCTGCAGTGCACACCTGCAAAGTTGTTGGAAATTGTTTCTTAAGTGAAAGTCTTCATGGAAAACAAACAAACAAACAAACAAAAAAGAGGCAAATTTAATAAAATAGCATAGCCTGCTGTATTGGCAGAATACTGAGGTAAACAACATCCAAAGCTCAGATTAGTATGCAAGAAGTGTTGGAAGAGGTTTCCTTGTTTTACAGACAGGAGACATCTAACTACACAGCTTTGCAAGGGCGGAAAGAGTCTGAACAGATAAGCTGGGAGAAAAACTTAGTTACCTCTATGCGGATGAACCGGCTATCATGGTGCTGGATAGGAAGGGAATTTTTCCAGAGGACATCTTATTATAACAGCACATGGCATGGAGTCAGAAACACTGAGCATAAGCTGCAGTGCCCTTTTGTTTATTGATAAGTGTAAGAATAGAGCCTGAGACAGGCAGTCAAGCCCAGGCATTAATGTTGCCATGAAAGATAAAGCAGACAAATGTGAAGCCTACAATAAATACAAGAAACAGAATGTGAAAAGTATCAAACTTACATTAAAACTCTGGATTTGAGAGTCCAAGTTTGGGTCAGGTCTGATTTTGACTTAAATTAGAAAGCTTAGCCCTGATTATTATAACAATAGTATTTAAAAGTTCAAAACCTGCTGCACAACACATCAAGTCATGAGATAATAAAAGTGTAACATGCAAGTGGGCTGGTAAGAGATTGTTTGAGAATTGCTTAAGTTATACAAATGGTGCAGAAATATCAAGGTGTTTATTCAGTTCTGCCATTAAAATACTCAGGCAGATGAGGACATCATTGTCTAAGTGCCCACTGGTTCTATAGATTTCATCTTAGCACCAGCAAAACTGCTTAAAGAAATCTGAAAAAAAGCAAAGGAAATAGCAAAGCAAGAAATGACAACAGGAAGAATCTCTTACTTGATGTCCATTGTGACATGAATTGCAAATAGGTGAATCTTGAATAGTACAGCATGACTCTTTCTCAGTCTAATTGGAAACTATAAGATCATTACTGGAGAAAAATATTTCTTTTCCAGGGAAAAGACTGTGAAGGTCAAATTAACCCTTGCACAGCTGTTGAAAATGGAATAGTTATCTGGAAGCTGCGAAAATGCTTTCCCAGCACTGCTCCCTCAGCAGGGGGGTGCACGCAGCACATGCGTGTGTAATCTGCAGTGCAGTGTGGGGATCCTAATGGCCTCCCGTAAAGCATCCCCTGATGCTGGGGCCAAGACAGCACTCATTTATCCTGAGGTCCAGCTTTTCCAAATGACCTGAGTAGTGTGAAAGCGCACAGGGCTTTGGATTTCATTTCCAAGTATTTAAGCCTGCTCTTTCCTAAACAGCCTTTGGGGCGGGAAACAAATCAGATCAATTGATCTTTAGAGACCTAAAGAAATTAAATTAGTCTGGAGTCAGTTACTGCACTAAACCATCCAGTAATTGGATTGCTCCTTGTAACTGATTGAAAACCGTCTCTATCTGTAACAATATAGGGAGCTTTTCTTTATAGAAGATCTGAGACAAAAACACATCTTTTTATGACATGATGACAGAAATTGCACTTTTTTAACCTAATTGAATATGATTTTATAAATATGTGACTTTAATGATTTCAGGCTCCCCATTCTAGATTTACGATCCTTATGTAAGATTTTCAAGCTGCAAATGCCTTTAGGATTAAATCTGTTGGCGCTGTATGTGTTGGAGTTGAAATAATATATGTAAAGATAGTGAAATCTGCACAACAGTAGAGGAGGTAGGCAACCGCAAAACTTTTGAAATGCCCTGTGTTTTCTTTCATTCCTGTCTAAATACCATAGAATGGTTTCCTTGTACTCATAGCTACATGCAAGCCTTTTAACTATTGAAAAAACCTTTGGTGAGTTTGGTATATACCGAATTTTTTATAGGATGCAGATTCCTTTCACAATCAACCCTTTCCCTACATTACTTGTGGTAATCTATTTATAGCAGTGGGGCAGACTTTATCTGGGGCTACTGTGATTTAGATAAGTTTCTGACTCACCTTTTGATCTTTTTATGTGGTATTTACATCTCCTCTACTATAAAAAGGCTCCCACAGTGGCTGTGAACAAAAAAATTGAACATATAGCAGCAATTACCTGAACGTGGAGCTTAGCATACTGTGGTGTTTACTATGGGATGCCAAATCCAGTAATGAGGCATTTCTGCTGAAGAAAAAACTGCCAGAGGCATAAAGGATGCAGAGGCAGAACCCAACAGATGAATTTTTTCATCTTGAGTCTGAGTTTATTTTTTGAGTTGTTGTGAAGAATTAGCCTGTTAAAAATAAATAACTAAAACCATCATAACTACATACTATTCAAAAATCTAGTCAAAAAGGTGATAATTTCAAGAGCAGGAGTCAAGTATGTGATAGGCAAGTTCAGGGTGTGGATTTTTAACTATTAAGGAGAGAGTTAAATGAGTACACCCATTTGCACAAGTCCAATAATGCTTCTGGAATACTTCAGGAGGAAATATGGAAAAGTATGGTTGCACAATCAAGTAATTTTTAGGCAGAGAAGGGAAGGATGGGGAGACAGGGAAGTAAGAGAGCAGCATCCCAACTGGATTTGCATGCTAATAAAATTCCAGATTTTCCCCTGAGGTGCTTCATCTCTGAGATGTGGAAATACATCATGCCGGCTTACAAGGCTGTAAACAAAGTTCATGCTAATGCCTGGATAGGGGCACTTCCCTGCTGAAGGACAAGTCAAAGCTACCTGCTAAGTGATGGGCTGAGCTCAGCCATCCTCTCACCCATTCTTCCCCTGCTCACCCCACAGATCTGCCTTCTTCCCCATTTCCACTGCCTACTGCTGGTCTAGAAGAACTTCCCAGACTCTTAAAAGTACCCTGCCAACAGCCAGAAATATATACATGTTCTATGACCTACCCTCACATCCACAGTTAAGTAGGGTTTTGTCATAGTTCCCCAACGAGTCAAACTGCCAGCTGATATTTTATTCTCAGCTAGTTCTCAGTCTTCAAATGTCAGCAACCATGAGATATCATCTCTGATGTTTAGGTTCAGAGAAGAAAAGAAGTCCTGACTTTAGGGAGAAATACCAGGGACTCTGGCATTTAAATGCCTGGTATCTGGTGCCATTCCAGATGTTGCTGACGTTACTCCAGCCTTCAGGTGCTGCTCCAGATGGGTGGGTGGATTGTCTGTATTTTCTGCATCATCCCTTCCAGAACACTAAAGGGGTGGCTTGGATGCCTTAGCAAATCTTGAAAGCACTACCTGCCTATGTTTAAACACCTGAATTATTCCCTTCAAATCTGACTCTGCTTGTTGTTAGCCAGGCAACTGTTCCTTTTCACCTAGCAGAAAGACCCTGTGCCAGTTAAATCCTCTTTCGTTCCCAAGTTTTCAAGCACTCATACTCTGGCTCATTTTCCACTTAGGTTTTCTGTTATCTATCTTCTTACTTGTGCAAAATGGCATTAAAATATTATTCTAGTCATTTCCACTCACCTCATGCAGCTGTAGTGTGTGTATAAGGGATGGAGATGCTGTCAAATTAGACCTATAGTTTCCACCCCAGAGGAAGTTTTCCAGACACTTCTCCCAGTCACAATTTCACAGTACTTCTCTGTACTCACCTCTCATCATTTGCTTATGGTCACAAAAGAAATGGTTGCTCCACTGGGTGAAGTGGAGCTCCATGGCGCTGGCTGTTTAAGATAGTTTTCTCTTTTTTATTTGCATTTGAGAAAAGTGGGATGAGTGTATTGATAACTTCATGCTCCTTTTTCATAAATATCTTTACTTTTCCCATGCCATGGCTTTAGCCAGGCTTTGTCACATCCATGGATATTAGAGCTCATCTACAACTGCTGGACTGTTAGTGAGATGGTGAAAGTAAACACCATTGTGGATGTACCCTTGTTCTTTTATTGTCATCAAACCCCAGATTTTTCATAATTTAAGACTCATGTCCCTTCTTTCTTGTATATATTCTTGCAGTAATGCATGCATTCAACGCTTGCCCAGCAGTTTTGACTTTGTGTGAAAGTGTTTTAGGGCTGTGGATTAGCTTCTGGACCAGGTCATGTGAACCACTGTAGCCTGTAGGCCTTGTTTTGTTCCTGGTTGGTTCAGTTTAATCTAAGCAGTGAAACAGAACTACTTTGTCCTGCTCAAGGATTTTGGCCATACCATGGACAATCTATAATCTGAATTATGTTACTGTGGTCAGCCTCTAATATTCATCTACCAGTGTAAGAGCAAGTATATGTAGAAAATTAATACGTCTATATGTTTGTGCATATGTAATATAGCAAATATAAGCCACAGGAAGGTAAAGGTTGAGTGATATCTGAACAGTGGTTCTGACAGTATAAGTTGTTCACTCATAGCTGCTGTTACAGAAATGTATTTGTTCTTCCTGCCATGTCATTTTGGTTTTTCAGGAGGTGAGTGGTTTTCGTCAGTTTTTTGGGGGGAATTTGTTCATTGGTTGGTTGGGTTTTTTAGGGTTTTTTTTGGTTTTAGTTTTTTTTATGGACTTGTTCTTAGCAGTTGTGTCTTGGACAAATTAGTCATCTTTTCCCTTAAAAAAAATTCTACTACAGTGCGACTTCCGACAAGTTTATTTTTGTGCCTTCCCAGCCCATTTATTCCATCTGTCTTCACCTCACCTCACTTCTGACGTCTTCTGTTATCTGGGCTTTCTTCCAAACATACTAACTGGCAGCTACAAAAAAAGGAAACCTTTGAAATGCAGAACTAAAGAAGTCATTCAGGTTGCAAACCGATAATTCATACACTTTATATCCTGTTCTGTATTTTTCTTTGTGTTGGATTGAATGGCCAAGCAAAACACGATTGTCAGTTTTATTATTTTATTCTTTTCCTTTTTTTTTTTTTTTTTTTTTAATTGGTGTTGCCTTTCTTTGCAAAGAAGAAGAAAAAAAATAGAAATAACCCAAACCTCATGACACCAGGAACAGGGAGAAGATTCTGGTAAAATCCTTGCCTTTCTGCATACCTAGCTTGGAAAGACAAGGGTGAAAAAACCGAGGTTAATACCAAGAGGCTGCTGATCTCTGCTCTGAAATTTTTGCCTCTTGTAGCCATTCCTGAAACAGTAACTTATGTAGAAGACATAGAGTGCCTGGCTCAGCCACTTGTTCTTTATCACAGCAGTTTGACTTTAGCATGTTGTCTTAAAGAAGCTTGAACCTGGCTCCCTTTGGAAAGGATGTCTGCCCCTTACATCAAACTTCATCCTCTTTGTAGCCATGGTATAGATCTAAGATAAATACTTGATGCCCTGGTTCCAGCAAGCTAGTTCTGAATCAGCTTTTCGGACATCTTCACCAATGCAAAATATATTGTCTGAAGCATTTTTATCCCAAAGAGAGAAGGTAGGCTTCCCATCTCCATCTCCTTTCTGCCTAATTCAGAATCAGGATCGTGGTGATCACCAGGCATCTGTGCCTGCACTGCTGAAGTAGAGTAAAAGCAAAAGGAGCAGAAAAAATGGCATAAAAGATGTCTGCTCCCACCTACAAAGAAGCCCTGTTCTTTCATCTTGATTAAGGATCCTGCTCAGGGTAATCTGAGACTTTATCATCTCCTGAGAGAATTTCTATAATCTGGGTTGACAGCAAAAGAAAGTGAGCATCCTCACACAGAGCCTCATTTGCTTAACAAGCTGGCTCTGTTTTCTGCCCTCTCCTACTTCAAATCTACGGCAAATCTTGGGTTTGGTCTGTAAAGTGTTCCTGAATAATTTCTCAGTTACATCAGAATTTTCTTATCTTCTCTTGGTTCTCTGAGGCTACTCTGTACACACTGGGCACTGTTAGCTAAACAAGGTCAAAGACTCATCTTGAAACTCCATGACATAAAGCATTCCTAGCCAGAAGTATAGTTTTGGAATTTGTTGCCAGCAGAGCCAAGAGCGAAAT
This sequence comes from Chaetops frenatus, assembly GCA_013400775.1. Lineage (NCBI taxonomy): Eukaryota > Metazoa > Chordata > Aves > Passeriformes > Picathartidae > Chaetops > Chaetops frenatus. The sequence continues at coordinate 38,518 of VZTR01017112.1, forward strand.
GTTTAATTAAGAGGTTACAACCTGCAGAATAGCAAGATGTTCCCCATGCACCCTAAACCCTTTCATACTGATGAATTCTCTCAGCCCTTCACATGCTTTGATTTCAGGTTCAAATTTTGGTGGTTTATTTCTTGGACAAGGGAGAGAAGTGCTTCATTCATAATAAGGTTTATTGGCAGGGCTGGGCTCAAAATGTGCTTCTGCTGGAATGAGCTCCTTTTCCTATTATCTCTCCTCACATTTGTATTTCCTCAGTATCTTCTCTGTGGGTGTGCTTGCCAATACAAGCTGTTTTTTCCTTTCCATTTGGCACATGGATCCTTTTTCTCAAGCAGCTTCAGTCCCTAACTTGCTCTTCTCCAGCCTGTCATCTCCTACTATTATCCAGTTGTACACATTGCACAGCTTAATCATAGTAATATATTGTGCATATGTGCATGCTTTTCCCCCTCCTCTGGGTATTTCCAAGATATCTGTGAGTTGAAGAACAGCGTGGAAGACCGAAACTTGTTGGTAGACCATGCAAAAATTTTTGACAGAAAGAAGATATATTTCCTTTATTCAATTGGCAACTTGTGATCTCTCTCAGAACAAAGTCTGATGCTAATTTCTGGCTAGTAGAAGAAGCTCTGGAGTTCTAAGACACATTGAAAGGCAAAAATTGTTAGGTCCCAGTGTTAGATAAAAAGTCTGATCACAAAAAAAGAAACAGAATGACAGAAGTTGAGTATTGAGTAACTGGAAGTCACTTTGTTTTTCAGGCAGTTTACTATGGAACAGTGCCAAAAAATATGCTAAGACAGCTTTAAAAAAACCTCCACCATACTCTTGACTTGCTATTTTTTGAAACTAGGCATAGAATCATAAAGTGGCAAATATTGATTTATAATTACATAATTTATAAAATTATTTCCATAAATACTTTGGACCACATTGCAACATCTGATGTTGCATACAGAACTATAAAGCCAGAGGTAATAATGTATTTCCCTTTTAGTAGTGTTATTGCAATATTTTGGGACTTGAAAAAATGTGTTATCCATTCTACAGAGTGCTATATTTGGGATAACCTAAAGAGTTCATGCTTTCATAGAGAGAATTTTCAGAAAGATTTTGAGATTTAAGTCCTTTTGTACCCAGTGGATACAAGGATATAAGAAGGAATCTGTGTTCCAGATTGCCAGCTTTGTTCCTGCATTTTGAACTAGATATCACAAGCACTTAAGTCTTGTTGTTAAAGTTTTCCTTCCTCCTACATATCATGCATTGGAGTAAGTCTTAGGCACCTCTGTCTTTAAAGGATGGAGGAGGTTAGTCTCTTTCCAACCAATGTGGGAAACTCCAAAAGTTTTCGTAGATTAAATGAGTTTCAACTACTGTCTTTTCTATCCAGACTCCAAGTGATGTTCTCTGAGGATGGAATATTGCAGCATAATGGTGCAGAGCCCACCACTCCTTTCCTTTGAAACACCAGGGGGAGGAAAGAAATCTAAGTGCAGACTTCTGCTATTGTTCTTGTAAGTGGAAGAAACAGTGCTTGGAGAATAACTCAGAGATATGCTTTATGAGTGGAGAAAATAGACCACTTCTTTATTTTTTCCCTCTGTCCTAAGTGTCCCTAAGTGTCCTTTTGCACACTTAGGTGTACTCAGCCTTTTGCATTTTGTAGGTCTGTTTGGAGGATTATATGCAACATGTGTTGTATGTGGAAAGAAGAGGGGCCAGCTGAAGACTGCAGGGACAGGTGCCTAAATTCTTGTGTGAATCTTGATGCTTTGCACTCATGATAAGAATCACAGCCTCAACCTCTAAAATGAAAATTCAGTAGGTGTTTTGTGATTATAACATTAAAAACCAATGTGGTTAGTCAAGATAAGCTCAAACAGTTTTGAATATTAAATCTCAGCTGTACAAAAGGAACTGTTTCTTTGAGATTAGTTGCTTTCCCCAATCCAAGTTTCCACATTAGACCATTCCCTCTGCCATAAAAACCTTTGCCTCTCATGCCAATGAGTGAGATTAATCTTCCAAAACCTTCTGCATACTATCTGCAACACTACAGCATAAAATAAATAAATAAACCTACCACATAGTTCCCTGGTTTCAAACTTTGCAGATTCAGGGTTCACTAAGAAGTCATCTCTCTTTTTCTTTTAAAAGAAGACAACTATATAGAAAAATAGAGTTCTCTGTCTAGCATACAAACCCATCTGGAAAGAATTTAGCCTGCAATAATTGTGGGCATTTGATTTAGCTTTAAATCTCTGTAGGTAATTCAAATGTAAATTTATTGGGGTGAGTTTATCTCCAAGCTGCCATTGGATCCAATGTTTTAGAGGTGAAATTGGCCAACTGCGCTAAGGCTACAGCCTGCATTGTTTCTGTTGCATCATGATATTATTACATGCTGTAATCTCTGCTGTTATAAGCAGATCCTTACTAGAAATAAAGTCCATAGAGACAATACAGACAATCACCTGTATCAAATTTATTTTTCAGACCTTTATAGACTAGTAATTCTTTGATTATGAATATGTTTATATAGCAGTATCTAAGTCACTCAGAAAACACTGGTCTAATTTGTTATTCTGTTATGCTGTACTCATATGAAAAAGTCCTTTTGGTCAAGTAAAATTCTTTGCATTTCACATTCTGCTTCAGAAGAAAGCCTAATGTTTCAGGAGGCATCCAGCAGATAATGTAAACAATGCCATCTGTCTTTTTCTTTGGAAAATCTTCTTTGAGATAGCCCTGATATGCCTACTGTTTTCAATCACTTAAAAGGCAGTAATCCAATTATATCATCCACTATGTAGGAACTGCCATTGCTTTCAGTCCTCTTCCAATCCTGACACAAGTAAATCATTTTGATAAGATCCTCTTTTCATTTATTTTTTTCTGAGGAGACTAGCATAAGTAATGATGCCAGTGATAGACCAAGGACAAAATGACCATAATGGACTTTCTGTAGGAAAGGAAAACATGTGCCATTGTGATTTATCATGTTACTTGAAAAATATTATTCCTTGGAATCTCTGCAACAGGCACACTCTCTAAGCGAAGGGCATTAGCAAGTAGGAATGGACAAATGGTAAATTCAGACAAAACCTTCATCAAGTAGCAGGTTTAAGCAACTATTGCTAATTAGATTTCTTAAACAGGAACAGAATGTCAAAACCATTTTGGAAATGAGCCTTGGTCATGTTCATCTTTGGTATAATGCCACCTATTTACATGGAAACGCGCTGGGAATGTGTAAGGTTGGATCTTCCTTACAAACTACTAAGTCTTATTGTGCAGATATGCCTGCCTTCTATTTAAAAATGGTTTGGGTGACTTCAGAGCTTTGTGCTACTAGCGGGGCAACAACCTGGCAGACACATCTAACCTCCCAGAATAGACATGGCAAGAGATCAGTAGTATCTGTAGACTTCCCGCTACAAACTGCTCTCGACTCTGATGCTGAGAGAACATAGTCAGAGCTGAGCTGTCTCTGGACACACCTATCTTTGCCCCTGCTTTCAGAAAAAGGGGAGAGCAGCAAATGAGGCGGTCATGTGCGATGCAAAAGCTTGTTTGAAAGGAACTGGACCACAGGTGTCTCTTTGAACCCAGGCTCATCACTCAGCACAAATACCCGCAGAGTTTGCATTTCCAAATTTATGAAGAGTGCTGGTCTTATATTCACTGTCTGAGACCACATCCAGGAAACACAATAGGAAGTTGACTCTGCTGAGGAAGCTGGTAAGCGGTGATCCTCAATATTAAAAAAAAGCAGGCCAAATCTGGCATTTCCAATATCATGCTATGAGGTAAGTCTTTTGTTAAGTAACTTTGGAGAGTCTGTATGAGAAAGCAGTAATCTGGACAGGAAAAGGCACTGTATTTACCTTAACAAATTAGGATGCTGTTTAGGATGGTATTGATACATTAGGTTGTTTCCTTTTACAGAGAAAGTGTGGAGAGCCTTATCCAAAAGCATTCCTATGCCCGATCCCCCATTCGGACCTATGGAGGAGAAGATGATCTCGGTGATGACAGCCAGGCAACACAAAGCAGAGGTAGGAAAACATGCTCATGATGTAAACTGTGGTGACCTGTTATTCTTGAGAAAAGCAGGACCACAGGCAGTACTGTGGTACTCTAAAGCATTTCTCTGGTGTGTCTCTCTGCCATGAAGTCCTATTATGAAGAATACTTGTTACCTTTTGGCTCTTTGGGACACCTGATATGACTGTAGCACTGGTGTGGGTGGTTCAATTCAGGAGGCCGTTCTAGAGATGACCATATAGTCTTTCCCATCATAAGAGAATTAGTTCTGCTTCCTCTTCAAGATGTCAGCAAACCAGACAACTTCATTACTGTGGTGCTGAGAACAAGTTAACACTCCCCATGTCTTGGCAGGACTTACTAGCTGGGCTCCAAACAACTAGTAAAGTACCACGTAGGTGTGCCACTTGCTGCTCCTCCAGCCTTCTGCGAACAGAGGACTTAGTTCTAACCATCTTCAACCAGCCTGTGGTTAAGCTACTTTGCCTCCTCAGGAAGAAAATTCAGTAGCTCAGTGAAAAATTGACGTTTAATTGTTATCTGTTAGTCTCTAAAAGGTGCTGAAACAACTAGCCCCAAATGCTTTATCAAACAGTTTGTCTGCATTAGCAGTAGCAAAATCAGTAGCAAGGCAGACTTGTTCTTTGTGGGGATACTTACTGGATAAATAGCATCTGTCAAAATTTGCCACTGGAAATAGATCTCAAACCCTTCCTGTAGGATTGCTGACTGGCATAAACTTGTGTTACATTATACTTTGCATGTTGACTTTGTGACCTGACTGATATGCCACAGCCACTTGAGGTAAAGCAGCTCTATCTGTCTTCCGACTGGCAATGCCCTTGTCTTGTCCTCTAACTTCATACACTGCTGCTAAGATAAGTGCATTATTTCTGGTCATGAACTCTTTGGACTTGTGTAGGGAAAACACTTATTTTTAACCATTAATTGCTCTTCAGCAAAATGTGGTTAGGTGGGCTTGTTTTTATACTTCTATTCTAAGAGCAGATACTTCGACTATGGAGTTTCTGAAGCAACTCTTCACCTGGTATGATGCCATCCTTTCACATACTTCTGGGGGATTACCTGGCTTCATGTCAACTTAGATCCTAGGCCAGCTATTGTTGAAGACAATATTAAATTTTCCATTGCTGGAAGTGCTCAGAGCAAAGCAACTTCTCTTCAAGAATTAAATTTCTCCCGAATATGATGTCCTGCCTTGGGAGTGACAAAATGAACCCAGTGAACCTCAGTATGAGAGCTGGCTGTTAAATGTCTTCAGAAGAGAATCCTTAGAAAGGTGTCATAGGGGGATATACTACTTTATTACAATTAATTTTTTGTGTAATAAAAGGGTACAGTTCAGCATTTGCTTGCAATATGGCAAATGAGTAAGTGAGGAAGATTGTGAATCATGGCAAAGAACTTTTTTTCTAATCTGGGAGCCATATGCTACATGGGATGTGAGTGCTCTGGGCAACCAGAGACATGCACAGAGGGTAAATCATACTGCTGTTGCACATGAGTAACTGGTACTGCCTTTGCTCTCTCTCTAGGTCTAATGTCCTTAAATAAGGAAAAATCCTCCAAGATACAAGGGGAGAAATAACATTCTTATTGAAATTCTGTAGATATTTTCATTCCTTCCAATGTATTTTAAAATTACCTTGCATGCAAAACTGAGAGATGTTCCCCCGTAAAAATAGGAGTTGAGAGGCAAATACATAAGCATTGCTGGGTGGTGTGTATTATAAGCTCTTTGAAACCTTGATTGCCTCAGAACTACTGATTGCCTTGGTGCTGACAAAAGTGATATGTGAGACTTCTTGGAATACTAAGTTGCAATTAGAAACCAAATCAGTTGGAGCAGGAAATGTTGCCTGAGGAAGTTCTTCATGAAAATCATAGAACATAGACCTTTAAAGGACGTGTAGTGCAAACTCCTTTCAATGAGCAGGGAGATCTTCAAATAGGTCAGGTTGCTTAGAGCCCCAACCAGGATGACCTAGCATATTTCCTGAGATGGGACATCCAGCCCCTCTCTGGGCAACATGTGCCAGAGTTTCACCACCCTCATAGTAAAAAATTTCTTCCTTATATCTAGTCTAAATCTATCCAGGTTTAGTTTAAAGCCCTTACTCCTTGACCTGTCACAATAGGTCATGCTAAAAAATTTGTTTCCAGCTTTCTCATAGGCCCACTTTAAGAACTGGCAGGCTGCAATTAGGTGTCCCTAAAGTCTTCTCTTCTCAATACTGAACAACCCCAATTTTCCAAGCCTTTCCTTACAGGAGATGTATTCCAGCCCTCTTTTCACAGCCATTATGAGAAATAATCACATACCTTATTCTGCATAAAACAAAGAAAAAAATAGCAGTGATTGACTTTGTAATTACTTCAGCACCCTCCCAGAGCATTCTCTGCTCAGCCAATTCCAGCCATCTAAAGATGGAAGCAGCTAATGTACAGTACCACATTTATCCCAAGATCTCTATTTCTGAAGGAACTAACAAATAAGAAATATATAATTTCAACGAAGACTCTTTAATGCATAGTTTTTCTCTGTGCCTGCATTGACACACAGGATTCATAGTAGCCATCTGGAAGAGACCCAAATGCAAACCTTCTGGGCAAATCCAGATTTGCATCCTGCTTTTCCTGCAGTGCAGTGATGCTCAGATACCCTCTGATTTGTCAAAAGTTTTGCTGTGGTCTGTGAGTAATGTGTCATTCTTAGAGTTTGGCTCTGGATCCTAATTTCCCAGCAGTTAGGATTTGGTTCAGTGGTAGGACCAGAATTTGGTTCAAGTTTATTTCCACTGCTAAATTGGCACAATTTCTTTTTCCTGTTACTTGGCTGTTTTACTTGTTTCATTAAGCAGACGAAAACTTAATCATGATTTGAGAGTATACCCTACAAGCGATTTATGATTTTTAAAAAATAATGATTTTCATTTTTTTATTTCTGTTTTTTTTTCTTTGAGTTTTGGTTTGAGTATGTGGCTATGATTGGTTACTATACTTAATTCCAGTAAGTTTATCTCAATGCATAAAAGCCTTCATATGTTTTCATTCTACAATTTGGATGAACCTCCCTTCTTGAATCAGATTTATGAAACTAATAACTGTTACAAAATTTGTTGTCTCAGAATGTTTTGCAACACTGAATTGAAATTATATTTCATCAAATACTCTTGCCAACTAATTCATTTTCTAAAGTAAGAAAGTTGATCAAGTAAGAAAACACATAATAGACAAGAGTTACGTTACTCTTTGAAGAGGAATACAAAGAGTTTATTTATAGCATTTTATTGTATTCCCCATTTCTAGAAATCAGACATATGATGATGACCAGATGCCTGTAGGACCTACAGAGATGAAGGGCAACACAGTCATCAGATTATTTGAAAATAACCACGTGAAATTATCCAAACAAATAATTGTTTCCTCAAAATGTTACTGTTGACATGAAATAAGTAATTAGTTCTAATTTTAAGAAACCAATTTTCTTTTTCTTTCACAATTCTTTAATCTTCAGGGGAAAAAAATATTTCAAAGAACTGACAGATTTGTAGAAATAATTTTTGTAACTTTTCAGATTAAATAACACCCCCCCCCAAAAAAAAAAAAAAAGACAAACAGAACAATTCCATTTGATCAAAAGTAGATAATTGCCTTCAGAGCAGGTTCTGCACCTCCTATTATGAATTAGCACTAGTGTTGTTTATTAGAGTACTGTACCCTGTTGGAAAAACAACAAATACTTTAACATTTACATTTTTAGAATTTTTTTTTCTATATTATAGAAAGAATCAGGTTGACTGGAAAGATGTAGTGTTGAAAAGTTTTATTGGGATGATAAAAAAAAGGAAAACTTGTAGTGCAAATTACATTTTTCTGCATTTTTGTCGCACTGATATTTTAGAAAAAAACCCAAACCAACAGNACTAGTTGTTGAAACCAGGCTTGCTGTGAAAGACTAATTTTTTCCCTTTTCACTAATTTTCCAGCTTTGTGTGTTGCAGTGCCAATATTATTTATTCTTTCTCTTTGCTTGCAGGGTCAGCCTTTACAACATCTGATAACCTGTCCCTCAGTTCCTGGGTTTCCTCTTCAACCAGTTTCCCAGGATTTCAGCATCCACAGTCGTTGAGTGCCCTAGGTACCAGCACTGCATCCATAGCTACACCCATTCCTCACCCAATCCAAGGATCTCTGCCTCCGTACAGCCGCCTGGGAATGCCTCTTACACCCTCTGCTATAGCCAGCTCCATGCAAGGTAGTGGCCCCACTTTCCCATCCTTCCACATGCCAAGGTACCACCATTATTTTCAGCAGGGTCCTTATGCAGCTATCCAAGGACTACGTCACTCTTCCACAGTGATGACACCGTTCGTATGAGTGACGCAAGACAAGAGGAACACAAGATTTTAAACGTGCAAGCTTGCTATGAAAAATACAAAGGACCTTCCTGAAAGGCCTGTGGCAAGAGTGCTGAACTTATAACAAACCAGCTAAGAAAATGCATTGTGGATATAGATTCCTCTTTTGAGGGATCACAAGAAGAGGGCACGCAGCTTGGAGCTGCTCACAGATCTATGTGTAACACAGCCAAAATGGATCCCAAAGTCCCCAAGACCTTTGCTTGCGTGCAGCTTTTTCCAAAGGTGCATTATACCTAGCGGAAAGACATCTTTAAGCAGCAGTGTATAAAATAATTGTCTATAGGTCTTTTTTCATATGCTAGATGAATTCTGAAAAAGGCAATACTCTTACTCATCTTCATCTCTTCTTGTGACTGATGAGCATCTAAACAGAAAAATGTAGTGCTATAACTTTGAGCATGTTTTAGGCTATTGCAGCATACATTTGCTGAAAATGGGACAAAGTGGAGAAGACCACTGTCCTTTTTAAGACTGGCTTATATTCACCAAAACCAGTTTTTCTTAGTTGCTACTATAATCACAAAGAGAACATTATTAACAAGTCTTTATTTCTTTCTTTGCTTGTTTCTTTCACAAAACACTTACTGGTTCAAAAAAAACAAACTGTTACAGGACTGTAGTAGTAATAATGTATTCTGTCCTTCAGTCTAAAAGAAAGTTTGTCCTACATCTGAGGAGGAGTAATTTAACTGTCAGTTAAGGTATAAGGAAGAAAAATTTTGATTTGGAAAAATCTGTTTCTTAAACTTAGAAAACCAAGATTTCAAATTTTAAACAGTGCTTGTTTACTGTTGTGCTTGCCACTGAAGACCTGTTTCCAGCTGCACGTGTGTGCCAAATTCACCCAGTTTCAGGTCAGATCATCCTATACACTCTCTGGATCAAACTATACTTAATGGGCTGTTATGAGTGGCATTGGAGTATCTCTCCACTTGTTCTGATTTTGTTGGGTTTGATCATGGCTGTCATTTTACAAGCTCCTTGGCCAGGAAAATGAGGGTTGTACTATCAGATTTTTCATGTCCCACTAGAATGGTGGAGTTTCCTTATCAGTACAGAACTCCACACAGATTTTTTTTTTTTTTAATTCATGTCTGACTTTTTTTCAGTTAGTATTTGGGGCTCCCATTCAAAGTAATGTCCCCTTTTTCTAGTATGTTGTGTCTGATGCAGTGGAGGAGCTATAGAGGCATAAAAAAAGTAATGACCTGTCTGCAGAGAGCTAACATGAATCCTTTGCACTGCTGGAAACAGTACCAGTGTGATGTCAGTTTTCTGTGTGGCAAGAGCTGGGATTCCAATGTAAATAATACAGAGCTTCTGTGTCGAGTTGCATCCAAGCTATAGATGATAACACATCTACTGACAAAAAAGAACTAGCATATATAATCTCATGTATCACAGATCTCTGTAGAGCTGGAACACAGAACAGANTAATATCTAGAATGTTCAATGTGCAAAGCTGATTTTACTGTTGAAACCAGTGCAACCAGCTTCTGAAAATGGAAGATGTAGCAATAAAGGACAGCAACCAGCAAATAACATTTTACAGATGGAAGCATCTGGGCAGTATTTCCAATGACAACTAGTTGTTGAAACCAGGCTTGCTGTGAAAGACTAATTTTTTCCCTTTTCACTAATTTTCCAGCTTTGTGTGTTGCAGTGCCAATATTATTTATTCTTTCTCTTTGCTTGCAGGGTCAGCCTT
>VZTR01017112.1:54141-75105 GCA_013400775.1 Chaetops frenatus
ATATTCCGTTTCTTTCATTAAAATATTGGGTGTTTTGATAGATCATTCTTATTTAGCCAAATCTTTCTGCTTCTGTTTTTTTTCCTCTACGCAAATTGCTGAGGGCAGTGGAATCAGTGACAGATTTTCCTGAGGGTGCACAAAATTTGTTGGGGCTACTCATCTACGAAAGGTGATCTAAGTCTTGGATTCATATGGGGTGAAAGTTGTACTGTAGTTAAATACAATTGTAGCTTGCATGGAGTTACATAAATTATCTTTTTTCCAAAACGCTTTGCAATCATATTCATAAAAATCCCTGGGTTTTTCAGCAGAACCCAAATAAATGGCTGAAATATGGGGTTCTCAGCATTCCCAAGACAGTAAATACAGACCTAGGAAACACAGTGTAAGAAGAAAGTGGAGTTAGGTCTGTTAAGTCAGGAGGAGTGAAGAATGTAAAGAAGCGAGGAATAAATTCCTCTCCATAACTGCTACTTCTGCAGGCTTTTATTTAATAGGATTTTATTTCAATTATAATAGCACATATTAAAGCAACAGGGAGTTACCTGAGGTTCTATCTAAAGCATTTAAAGAGGAAGGATGGTGAAGCACAGCACAGGATTACCTAGAGAATATAAGGAGCAATACCCATCACTCAAGGTCTTTTAGAACATGTTGAAGATGCACCAGTTAAAAATGATGTGATTAAAGCTAATCTTGCCTTAGGTCAATCAAATGATCTCTTGAGGTCCTTCTAAGCTTCCTATGAGAGCCATCCCTTAAAGCAGCTTCTGACAAAATTCTCAAGTTGCTCCAAAAGATTTATAATGCACCTGTATTTTATCTTGTCCTCAAATTGAGGTCAGCTGCTGGGAATTTTGCAATTAGGTCACAAGATCCCTGGTTTGCAAAGAAGCTCAGTGAAACAGAAGAGCTGTGAAGTCTCAAAGAACAGTAGCAGCAGCAGCATTGTCTTGGTTCGTGAATGCAGGCAAGGAGATATCAGCCTCAGGTAATTCAAATCTACCTCTAACTATTTCTAAATTTGCAACCATGCATTAATGTACCTCGTTAACATTTGGAACATATGAAAATTGGGATAGGTGGCTGAGTTGGCAACTCTCTATGATGCCTTTTGTCTCTTTATTATATTTTTATGGCATCTTGGTAGCAAAATACCTGCATTCTCTCATGGATATTCAATCCTGTGAAAGCCTTTTGCTTAACCTCAGGCTAAAGAGGCTTTCTTGAATATAAGTAACACCAAGCATGTGCATTGGCACTTTCCTGAATCAGAACCATTGGCTATACACTGGTTCAAGACATAGTTATGCCAATGGTCCCATTGAAATCAGCAGGTTAGATTGCCTAAAGTTAAATCAGTGCTTAAGTATTGCAGTGTCTCTGCAACAGCAAACTCCTCATGCTTTGCAGAACCAAGACCTTTGGGAACAAGCTGTCTGTGCAACAAACACCTCTATAATTGGGGCCTTTACCTGCTATTGTCCAAAGAGAAACCAGGGGATTAAGCAAAATGATGATTCTGAACTGTCTCACAGTAGGGTTACTTTGAAGAGACTGATGAGTAGTCATGATAACTGTAGGCTGCCTTGTGTTTCACATTTAGAAAACAGATTTATATCCAAATTATCTGTCTTGGAGATAAGTAGTGAAGAAAACAAATTATTTGGAGAATGTTATTTTCTAAACTTCCTGTGCAGGACCACAATGTTTAATGCACTGATTTAATGGTATGTCTGAAATACAGAGCAATAAATAATACTTTGAATCAAGATCATTTCAAATACACATAAAATACTTAGATTATACACCAACAGTTCAGTATATATATAAACTAACAATAATCACTAATGATAACTCTAAAAATTAAACTGCCAGTGGTCTAATGTTCAAGTTCTTTATTAAAGTTAGTCATTGATATCAGGGTTGGCCAGTGAGGCTCTAGGGACCTTTGCAGGAAATACAGAAGCTGGTGCTTGTTCTCCAGAGTAGTAAACCAGAGGGACCAAGAAAAACCTATGGGGGTACCTACCAGAAAAGTTGTACAGAGAGGGTTTTTTGAAGAGTAGAATAATAATTTCTCCCAATGCAGAGTATTAGATATATCACCACTGTAGCATTTTTAGTTCTGTTAATACAAAATATAGTCTGACAGGCAGACACATCAAAATCCAGTATTTTAAGGCTTTTTAGGATGGAAGATAGGTCTATTGCAGGAACTGTATTGACTAGCTAATATGATGAACTAGAATCAAGCAACCATTATCTACAAATTTTGCCTCTTGGTTGACTTTGAGTTGTTTTTATTCCCATTGTGAAAACTTCTAGGTATTTATGCAGTAATTTTGAGTGGCTTCAGGGTGTTGTGTCATAGAGAATCTCATTTGGGTCGTGTTTTCATAAACTCTTTGAGTACCCCCTTCAAAGGTCTGTGCTCTCCTGTGTTTGGAGAAGAGTGCTTGCAGAAATGGTTGCAAGCTGAATGGTTGTCCTTCAGATATGCAAGGGGCACCCAGCTAGCTCTTTGTCCGTTTAAATTACCAACAATTGCAGAACAGCTCAAAGAGTAAGATGAATTTAAAAAGGGAAAATGCTTACAACGGAGCTTGTAATTGATGATATTTAGAATAAATAACCCCCCAAAGGTGGAGGTGATACAGTTCCTTGAACAGCTGCGGCTTTTCTCTGTTTAGATTCATAACTTTGGTCAGCTGTTCTGAGAGAGTCATAGAAGAAACAAAGTACATACCAAAAAATCTGTATTTGTCACCTGTGTCAGAATTCTGTTATCTGTTCTTTCAAAGGCAATGCATTCATATAGTTTTGTCATCTCAAACCAGAATGATTTTTGTGCTTTTTACCTGGGTCTCTGTCTTAAGGCATCTTAAATGATGTGAAAGCAATTATATGGAATTGGAGGAATTCACTATGTCTTTATGTCTAGTCTGCACTGTCTTCCAGTCAGCTTCTAGAGACAATGCATACATAATTTTAATTATAAACACTAAATCATTTATCTATTTGGTGTCATCAGAAACCACCCTCTATTTAAGTTATTCCAGAGGTGGAGTGAGTTGTGATACTCTAAGCATTGGTAGTCTGGGCTTAATAGGGGTTGTGGAAATTGGACTGCTTTCAATCATGGATTTTTCTATTGAAAATCTCACATGATTTTCTGAGACAACAACCCTGTTGTCTTCATTGGTGTTCACTCCGGTGTAAAAGTCAAGAGACGAGTTTCTGTTCATCTTAAAGACATACTTGATACATCATCACAAATCAATTATTTCTTCCTGTGCTTCTCATGTATCAATCCCAAGGCAGCCAAAGGAAGAATTACTTTTTATCTTGATGCAAATTGCTGGCTCTAAAATTTGCATTGATAATATCTGAACATGTACCGAGGGCTTTGGAGTGGCAGCCTTCAATTACCTTCCCTCTGAATGTCATAGCTTTCAGACTTGAGACACCAGTCATACTACTCATCTTCAATGATATTACAAATAAGTTAGTAGTACTCAGGGGATTTATCAGACTGACTTTATTTAATCTCTCCATTTTCAGTTAACATAGTCACCTCAAGCAGTGCATTTCCAGAGGACAATTAGATTGTTTCAGATGGTTAAAGACTTTGGCCTGCTTTTCTCCTTCATTTTACAATGCACTAGGAATCTTGTACATTTTTGACTGAACATATAAAAGCCTAACACTTGAGCCCCCATAATTTCCTTTACAAGGCTTTAAACACTTCCGAGTTGTTCATAAATGAATTAGTGTGTGTTGTAGAGCCTATATAGCACTTAAGACAACTTGGCATGGTTTCCAGCAGTTCTGGATCAACAACTACTTGTATTTTCAGTCTCAGAGAATGTTTTCCTTCCTATATACCTGATGAAGGAACAGACTAGCAAGGAATATTATAGGCTGAGATTTCAAAGCCATTACAAAGGTAGATGCACAGCTCACAGTAGTTTTAGCATGAATCATGCTTCTGAGTCCTGTTCAGAAAGTTTTTGCTATAGTGTTTGTTATTTTAAAAGGTTTATGGTTTTTTTCAGAGACCAGCTTAAACTTTTTAACATTAGTCCCTGAATTATTTTAAAGCCTCCTTTGCTCCATGCTATAATATCATGCCTTTGTTCTTCTGTTCTTTCAACCTTGGCCAAACTGTTAGAGAACACATGGATACTTCCTTTTTATTTGCTAATTCAATAATAAGAGAACTCATGTGAGCTGAAGAGGTTAATTTACCTTTTTCTTTCTTTGTGGCATTTTGGATGTGGGGTTTGGTTGTGGTGTGGGGTGTGGGGTGTTTTTTGTTGTTGTTGTTGTTTTTGTTTGTTGGTTGTTTTTTGTTTGTTTTTTTTATTGTTTTTCGTTTTTGTGGATCCTATTCTTCAGAGCTTAATTCTTTTTTGCTTTGCAGAAGAATAGTCTATATATTTGTCTCAAAGCCAGAGTAGCCATCATGACAATACACAAAACTGAATTTTGCTGTCCAAAATCTGGGGGATGAGCTCGAGCTGTCTTGACATGAAAAAAATCAGAATAGAAAAGCATCAGATCAGCATGCTTTTACCACTGCCAGGAACTCCCACCCTGCTCCTGAGCAGCTGCTGCCATTCTGCATGCAAAGTTTCCACAACAGCAAAAGCAAAATGTTTTCCTCTTCAGGGCTTTGGTATAGGCAGCAAAGCAGGCAGCTGGTTTGGGACTGGTTTGTCCCCATCTTGCCCACAAACATACAAACACACAGAGTATTTGATGCTTAGGAAGCTTGGGCCCAGAGCCGCTCAAGGCTGTGGATTCCCCGAGAGATCTAAGAGCCTAGAACCTAAGATCTGCAATGTACAAGCCTCTCTCACTCACACACACAAACTTCTGGCTTAGAATATTTTTAACACTTGTATTATTCTGGAAATGAGAATCCACAGTGCAGCTGTGATGAGATGGACGCTTTCACCAGAATGTACTCTCTGGAAAATCCAGAAAGACGTAAATAGCAACTGTCCAGATGCAACAGTAGAAATAAATTGGAAGCTGATCATAAGATCCAAGTGGGTATTTAGAGTTAGTGTAAATAGAAATACCAAATTAAGCAAATAACATGTAATTTTGAGATGAATTGCTCTATGTACCAAGCACAAAACTTTGACTGACTATGCACTGCATGATAACACGAGAATAGGGCAGACATTTTAAAACCTAAAATCACATGAGAAATTGCAAACCACAAAAAAGAATACTAAAAGTCACATGTGCAATGTGACCGTAAACAAAACTGCAGTATGGTTAAAGACAACTCTAGCTTAGAAAGGTTTCCATAACACATAACCTGAAGGAAAACCAGATCATACACCCAAATTTCAGCTACACCAGATTCTAACTGAAAAAAAATTTAAAAAGCACCAGTGTAAGCATGCCTAAACACAAGAAATATGAATGCTTATTCTAATTTTTGTGTTAGAATACACTGCTAATTCTCTGTTTACTGCTTTGGTTCTGGAATATGTCCACATAAAATAAGTTGCATGACTGTGGCTTAAACCAGTTACCCAAATACACAAAGACAACAAATGGGATGGCAATAATGGATTTCTGCTTTATCTGGGATTCATGGCAAGTGCTGAACATGCATCCAGATGGAGAAATTATGTAGAGAAGACGAAAAAGACCCCAGAAAAGGAAACCGAACTGTGTATCATCTTCATTTAACTAATGAAAGCCATAAGAATTAATAAGTGCACCAATCTGTTGGAATAAAATTGAGAAAAGGAAGAGAGGTCTGCAAAATTTCCCCCATCACTGAATATGACATAAATAATTTTAAACTGAACAATGACTTCATTTTTGTTTCTCTCCACACTTCACTGATGTTGAATTAATTAACATCTTAAAATAGATTTCTCCATGTGAAGTCACTTTGAAAATTAGCTTTTGAATGAAACATTTTAAGCTAGTGAGGAATTCACAAGTTTAAAAAATAAGCAAGCCTTTGCAAAAATGACCATCAGGTCTGCACTTCTGCTAGTAAAGAGAGCAATGACTCCTAAACATGAAAAAGTTCAGGCATAAACCTGATTATGTGGGTACCATGCATCTCTGTGATGGAAAGGACCATAGCAGGGAGCTTGTTCATTTAACACAAGTGTGGTTTCAGCTGTTTTAATTGAATTTCCGTATTTATATATACAAACCATTATAACCTAGTTGTTCTTCTTGCTGCACCCAGACCCATGTGTATCAGATATCCACACGTAGAGCTACAAGGTATAAAACTACTTTTAAATTTTAATATAGGATGGCTGCCTTCCCCATAACCTAATTTTAAGATTAAAACATTTCCATTCAGCATTAGGGAAACCAACCTTTTTCTCTCCAAGGCATCCTCTTATTTTTCTTTTGTAATTTTACTGTGAATTTTGTGTTTCACCTTGTATTGTTATTAAAAGCATGGACAGGAGAAACAGAATTTAATGAGAACTCCACCTACCATTAAAAAGAAAAAAAGGTGGGAGGAAACTAAGGTGGAGTAAATGTTTCAAAATTCAGGATACTAATAAATTAACCACCTTATAATTCTTGTTGGAACACTTTTTTTTTTCTCTTTTCTTTTTGTAATATTTGGGACTGGATTCAGAATAACTTTTGCTGTTGTTGCTATGTCAGCAAATAAATTTATTTCTAATGTAATTTATTTCAGTTACATAACCAAAATAAACAGTAATGGCAAAGTGACTTTTCACTGTCACTCTTTACACAGCCTTTAGGAGTCAAAAAATGGGCTTGTGGATGGTTTTTGGTTGGCTGATGAACTGGAAAAATGGGAAAAATTAATTCAGAATTAAATGAAAATGCAAAAACCAAATATGGAGAAGTATAAAGGGCTGATTTAAAAGAACAACAAGAAGACCTATGCATTTTGGGTAAATGCACAATGTTGTACTCACTGAAAACATTTGACTGTGTCCTCAGGTTAATCACCACTCTTTGTTAACTTACTGATTTACATCAGTTTCAACTGAAATACTAGAACACTTTATCACCTATCAAATAACTTCTTATTTTCAACTTCTGATATAGTTTCCCCTTCTTATTTCCAGCTGAAAATCATTTGGTCTGAATTAGAAACTCATTTCCGCTTCCAGGAACCATATCTCTCTTTTGACAAATCCACTTATCACTGGACTTCTTTGGCCATGTGGGGTCCTAAGACACGCCTTCACGTGATCATCTAATCTTTACTGTATTATACGCCGCCACTCCATCATAGTTTTTATAGTTAGATTAAAAAAAAAAAAANCATCCCACGAAAAAACTCCACCTTACATAAAATTGCAGTTCAGGGACGTGGCTCCCTCTCACGTGCTCTGCTTTTAGCCGACAGCTTTAGCTGTTCTGTGCCAGAAGCCTCCTTCTCTGCCGTGCTTAGGGGCTTTGCAGCTGACGGCCACGCCGATGTTCAGGCGTACGAGCACACTATTCCTGGCCCAGCTGCCCCCCTCCTCGCAGCGCAACTTCGCCGTGAAACGGCAAAGCTCAAGGAAATGCTTCCAGCTCAGGTGACACCATCGGGAAACTTTTTTCAGGGAGTAACTCACCGCAAAGGGCACGGCAGGGGTGGGGAATGAAGCGTGCTGTGCTAAATGGAGGGCGGTCAGTTCCATCATTTCTTGTCAGGCATCAGCGAGCTTCTCGGCCGTGCCCTGATACCCAGCATACTCTGAAGGCACACAGACACAGGAACTTTTCTGTTTGTTTGTTCCGAATCGAAAGCGAATGGTCTTTGTGTTATGCACCCGTGAGGCAGATGCCACCTGGCCGAGCCGCACGCCCCTGTCCGCGCAGGGGGAACGCAGCCGCGCGTCCCGCGGGCGCCCTGTGCCCTCTGCCGGCCGCACCTCCGGGAGAACGCAGGCGGGAGAGTAAACAGCCGTAGGGGCAAATCAGGAGGAGGAAAAAGAGCGATTTGTGTGCGCAGCATTTTCCACGCGCCCCACATGCCTCTTCTGGTATTCCCTAAATTCCCGCTGCCTCCCCTCCTCTGACCTCGATCCCCTGTAGCGCAGTAGTAACTCAGTTCTGTCCTCAGGAACCTCTTCTGCCACTGCTGCACAATTTCACTGGAATGCCTTGGACGTTTTCCAGGCAGCAATATCCCCTTTTATTTCCAGTACGCAATATGTAACACAGTCTGCCTCGGGTATGTTTTACCAGATTTTCTACCAGGTCCTCAGGTGCAAAATCTGCATGGTGAGTGAAAGAGTGCTTGCCTGCATTGGATATCTATTTATGTTCCTTAAGTTGATTAGGCTTTTCTCTGGTTTGTTTTTATCTCAGTAGTTTTGTTTGTTTGTTTTCTACTTACTGGTTGGATGCAGTTACTGCATCCAGGCAGTCAGAAATGTCTTTTTGTATTATAAATGGTAAGATATAATTTTTTTTACTCTCTTATTTTCAGCAAATACAACTATTGTCTGCAATAAATGAGCCTGAACAAGAGAAAATAATTAGCTTTTATCCACATGTACTACTTCTAATTTCTTCCAGGTGGACCAAACAAGTATTTTGCTCTGTATCTTAACAAAGAAGTAATCTTTAAATACTTTTGGAACATGCACTCAACACCATACCAGGAGGAAAATACACAGCCTGATTGTCATTTACACAAAAGCCAATATATAAAGCTCAGGAAGCCTTGCAAGGATTAAAGCAAATGTCTGCACCCACTTAGAGCTTTCTTTCCACACCAGAGTTGTGTAACTGAATAGTTGTTCAGGACTTGCTGCTGCTGAACCGGGTAAGTGTGCCACACCTAACACCTTACTCAGGGCAAAACTATGTAGATTGCATGTTTGCATAAAGATGCATGTATTTTCTTTTGTGGCAATCGTTTTCATATATTTGCAGCCCTTCACTTTGGATCCCAGAAAGTATGCTGATGGTGAACGGTGGTCTCAGCATTTTGTCCCCTTTTCCTTCCACTGACTGTGTTGATCTAAATTGTCATTAATACAGAAGCCATCCAATTACAAAGCCACATCCCACTATTTTAAAGTGTAATGTTGAATTAAGTTGAAATTGGCTAAACAGTAAAAAATCATTTGTTATAATTAGACAAACTCATATATGCATATAAAGACACCTTTTTCTGTAGGAAACTAAGTAAAAATGAGCTTAAGGACTTATTTTCCTCTTTAATCTTCATTATTTTGGATTTTTTATTCAAGTGGACACAATGAAAGAAATGGAACCACACTGAAGAGGATGAATACAGTCTCTGCAAAAGGATCAGGTTGTCTCAGCTGACCTCCCTAGTGAAATGGGAATAATTCTCTTTTAATGGAAATGCTGAAGTCCAAACCGTGTGTCTGCCATAGCCCTGCCATCTCTGAGAAGTAAAGACATATAACTGGTCTTGATTTTGAATTCCTCCTTCTTCTTCCAAGCCATATTTGGAGAGCCTTTTAGAAACAGAAGGGCTAAACCCCAGAAAAAAAAAATCCAATTCCATTAGTGCTAAAATTACAAGGACTTTAAGACAAGGATAGGGTAACTCCAAAGAGTAGGGCAGAGATGGGACAGAAACCTGACAGTGTTTCTTAAGGACCTTGCAACAGGAGAAATGTAAGAAAAATTTGAAGGTGCAGTTGCAATCTTTCGTTTTGCAAGGTGGGTGCAAACTTCTTTGCCTTCTTTAGCTTTCCTTTTCTTCTTGTACAAGGGGTGAAATTGTTCTTCTATGAAATTTAACAAGGGCAAGTGCTAAATTCTGCACCTGGGACAGGGCAACCCTGGTTGTGTGCATGGGGAATGAGAGGCTGGAGAGCAGAGCTGCGGAAATGGACCTGGGGGTCCTGGTTGATGACAAGTTTAACGTGAGTCAGCAGTGCCCTGGCAGCCAGGAGGGACGTGTCCTGCATGGCATCAGGGACAGCATCACCAGCCAGGCAAGGGACACACCTTGAGTTCTGTGTGCAGTTTCAGCCACCACAATAGAAAAAAGACATTGACCTGTCAGAGACCATCCGAAGGAGAGCAACAAAGATGGTGAAAGGCCTATGAAGAGTGGCTGAGGTCACTTGGTCTGTTCAGCCTGGAGGAGACTGAGGGGAGACCCTTACTAGAGTCTACAACTTCCTTATGAGGGTAAGAGAAGGGGCAGCTACCCATCTCTTTGCTCTTGTGATCAGTGACAGGACTTGAAGAAATAGCATGAAGCTGAGTCAGGGGAGATTTAGATTGGATATCAGGAAAAGGTTTTTCACCCAAAGGGTGGTTTGGGCACTGGAACAGCCTCCCCAGGAAAATGGTCACAGCACTGAGCCTTGTCTGATTTCAAGAAGTCTTTGGACAATACTCTCAGACACAGGGTGTGATTCTCAGGGCCAGGAGTTGGACTCGATGATCCTGATGGAGCCCTTTCAACACAGCGTTTTGTATCATTCTATGATTCTAATTCAAGTTGTAGTGATGATGAGGAGGAAGGACCACAAACAGGCTCTTCACAAGGAAGAGAAGGAAGGAACCTTGAGTTGGTTCAAAAGAAGACAGCAGCAAATATCTATCACACAAGAGACAGACAGACCCACTCTTGAACATGGGCAATACAGTGGATGTGATTCCATGAGAAAGTAACATTTATTGTATCCTGATGTCAAAATCCAAGGCCCAAAACCTTCAAGGCCTTGGACCAGCTTACTCTAATTTTGAAATGTACACTAGATTCAGCTTAAGGCCATAAAAAAAACTTCCTAATTTAGTGACTTATAACAAAGATCTTAGTCTGTAATTTAGGAAAAAGTGTGTTAAGTTAGACATTAGAAGGTTTTGCAGTGTGAAGTTTAGATATAGAAGTAGTTATAGAATAAGGTAAAACGTTTAGGGTGTGGTAAGATAGGGTGAAAGTAATAGGGATATATGGTACAGACCTTAATTGAACGAAAAATACCGCAGTGCAAGGGAAATGTGGTAACAGAGTGATTAACTGTTGGTGTGAAAAAGAAAATATATGTACGTGTTAATTAACTATGTAACTTTTAAAAGACCTTGCAACTGGTAGTCTTGGGATCTCTTTCTTCTGTAATGGCTGAGTTCTACTAGGCTCTGTGAGGGAGTCCTCAAACTCCTGATAGCTTGTAGCGATAAATCTGTTTTGAAACATACCACAGCATAGGCGTCTCACTCCCTACCATCTCGAGATCCTGTGCTAGAGCAGGTACATAAAAAGAAACCTTCTCAATATCTTATATTACATGAGAAATTTAACCATGGCTGACTGGCTTTTACACGTCCTTGAGAGTGTGAGGTTTTGGGGTCTCTGCCCTATTACTATAAGCCGCAGGTCAGGGGATTCAGGTTCCAGGGCCAAGGTTCACTCCAGAACTTAGATATTTTTTTTCTACCTGTAGCACTCCTTTAAAAACATATGAAAACCACAGAAACTTTGCTGGAGTTAGGCCTCTGGCGCACTTGCACATTTAAGGTTATTTTCTAACATAACTTTTCTTTCCTCTTTCCTTCTTTGTCCTCTGACTTTTCATTTTCTTCCTCATTTTTTGCCTGCTCCTCTTCATTTTCATTCCATATGCATAGCCCCCATTCTCAGTGCTACTAATCAATTATTGTCACAGCTCCTTTCCTTCCTTCCTTGTTATCACCTCATTTTAGACCATCCACTGTACTTGCAAAGTAGATCTGTGGCAGACCCAGTAGTGAAACTTGTGTACCTCTTTAAGATGCGGGCTAGTTTTCAACAGCAAACTAGGTGTTTCCTCTTCCTTCTTCTCTTCTTCTTGTCTCCCACCCCAAAAGAAAGGTCCAAGGAACTATTACAGTGTTGTCTCTGCTCTTCTGCTATCAGTGTTCTTTCTTTTTCCTTGTTTCTGGGGTTTTTTTATTAATTTTTTGTTGGTTTTTTCTTTGTTTTTATTTGTTTGTGGGGGTTTTTTGGTTGTTGTTTGTTTCTGGTTTTTTCTTTTTCAGATGTTGAAAAAATTTGAAGTATAGCCAATATATTTCATTCTAGAAGACTGATAATCTCCAGGTTACATAGAGCCTTTATGATAAACAGCATGGCATGCCAGGGTGAAAGTAGCATTTTCCTTGGTGTATCAGAAGGTGGGTGGTCTCCAGCTCAAAGCTGGGTCAGAGCACACTTGGGATGATTTTTTTTCATAAATACTCATTGAGGGATTAGCCAGTATATAATAATAATAATAGGTAGGGCAGGAAGGGGTCTTCAGAGATCATCTCCTTGACTCAAGCCAAAATCAGTTTATAATTAAACCCCCTCTGAAAGATGTTTATCTTATTTGTTTTTAAGAGGCCACAACAATGGAGACTCCAAAGGTCCTTTAACTATTCTGATGCTTAACTATCCTTTCTTTAGAAATTGGGTCTAATATCTAAGCTGACCCAGACTGAAATTTTAGCCCTTCACTCCTTATCCAGTGCTTGTCACTTCTTGTAGCAACCTTTTGCCTATTTGAAAACTGATATTACATTTCCTCTGATTATTCTTCTCCGGGCTGCTTTTTACATCTTCCTTGTGTAGACTTGAAGGGTGTTTTCTGCTGTGTGTATATGCTTGGTGGAGGGGGAAATCTGCTTTGCAACAACCATGGCTGATGTAAAATAAGAATGACAGCAAGGGATAAAGGAGCTTAGGAAAATTCCCTGCCTTTCAGTGGGTTTACATTTTTCCTGAAGTGCAGTGTTCACTATTGAACACATTCCTTTAACTGAGATCTCCCCAGTACTAACTAAGGTTAATAGATGACTGCAAAGTAACACTGCCATAATCTATTTTGTATTCTTTCTTCTGCAGTTTTTCTAATAATGCAGGCAGTAAGTCTTATAATGACAGCTGAAATGTGGAGGTTCCATGCTGCCTGCAAAATACATTTCCCACATATGGTGTGCTAACATGAAACTACTTTAAACCTGGTACAGGCAGTTTGTGAGCTGTTAGTGGGCATTGAAGATGTTTCTATTTGAAAGGCAGATAGAATTTTTTCCAAGCACCACAGCAACAGATCGGAAAGATTTCTCTAAAGAGAAAATATATTTTAAAATTTTATCACATTTTTCTGACAATCATTCTGCACTCTGCTCTCTGACATCCTTTTCTCCTTCCATTAAGGGCTAATTTTAAAAGCATCCTTCCCATAAAGTATTTCTTTAGCAAAACCCAGGATTACTAGTGGGTCACAGTTTCCTTGCAATGCAGCCCTGGGCCTCATTCTAGAACCACAGCTCTACTCAGTGAAATTCTCTGTAACTTTATGACATGACAGCCGCATGGGAGAGATGGCTAAAGACAGGTCTGTCTTGTGAAATATGCCTTCCATGCCCAGCAGTAGTTTGATTTTTAGTATTTGTTTTATAGATGCCTTTTATATATACATGCATGAAGACATGTACACTTGCATGTGCACACTTGAAAGTGCATTGTTTAGTGAATTCTCCTCATCTTACTGTGGGGCTAGCAGGAGAAAATGAATGCCATGCTATATTCAGGCTTCAGTCCATCATCGATATGTATCTTGATATATATCATCAGTGTAATCTGTCCGGAAGGGAAATCCTCTGAACTCCCACGTGTCATGCTATGGGGAACATGCTACAAGATCCCCTACTGGAAAACAAGTTGGAGCACATTAAGGAACTGGAGTGGTTGCACCTGCCTTGTGAAACAATAAGTCAACTGCTGCTGTCTGAGCATAATGAGTTGTTCTTTCAGGCTAAAAAGAAATTGAGAATAGGAAACAAATAATATATTTTAGAAGTTTTTCCCCTCCTCTCACATAATCTCTTCAGTGCTAACAGCTCCATGCTTCTTGAGCAGTGGGTGAAGCTAGAGATTTTTGTTGCCTATAGATACTTCTTTTGATTTGAATTGGTCTTGATAACATCAAAAGTAACGATTTTCTAATGGTAAGGATGGAGTGGGCCAAGCAGTTCATGCTTTGTGTAAACGTAAATGGGGCTTTTGGGGTGAGAGAGGGTGTGTCACCAAGGGTCTGTAGTTACTTGTGAGCAATGGTTGGTGTGAGAGCAGGAATGGTCCCAGGCTCTCTCACAGGACACTCTGTAGTGCTCCAGGCAACACTCACAGGGAAGTGAAACTACCTACAGTGCCACACACCACGCATGGAGAGAATGAAGGCAAATACAAATGGAAGAAGAGTTTGTAAAGAACACCT
This sequence comes from Chaetops frenatus, assembly GCA_013400775.1. Taxonomy (NCBI): domain Eukaryota; kingdom Metazoa; phylum Chordata; class Aves; order Passeriformes; family Picathartidae; genus Chaetops; species Chaetops frenatus. The sequence goes on from VZTR01017112.1 coordinate 68,352, forward strand.
CTGTATGTAACACGTAATTAGTATCTGCAGAGCTGGAATGATCAGCTGGGGCAATACAAATCTGTGGCAGAGGTATTTAAAATTTGTACTTGAAACGCAGGCCTGATTCTTCTTACTTTGCATGCATGTCCAAGTGCTTCCTCATGTAGACTTACTCAACATTTACAAGTCAGGCGTGATTCACGCTCTGCAGAGATCAGTGGTTTAATTTAAATTATCAGCAACTCTGGAAAAGCAGTATTAGAGTCAGCAAGAAATAACAGTGGCCCGGCCAATCTGTTTTTTTTTCAATCAATCAAACGACTCCAGACTTGGTCTACTAGTCTAGATGAAACAGTATACTGAAACACAAATGAACGTGCTATTTCACATGCAGCTGTTTTTAATGATGATTGTGCAGAGGCAAAGAGGCTGCCTTGGACAGTAGAGGGCACTGTGACCTCAAAAATAAGCTTCAAACTGGGCTTTAGTTGTGCCTTTTTGTGACCACAGCTGATGGGACAGAGACAAATGCCCTATTCCAGCCGAAAAAGAGCACTGTTTCTTTCATAGTAGTTCAAGAGACTAGAGAAATTATTTCAAAAAACAAGGAGGGGTTGGACTTATAGAAAGTGTAAAGGCATGATTGCTACAAATTGCCACAGGAACAAATTGAAAAAAAGGGATAAATTCCATCAAGTTGCTTGACACTGTGCCACATCTTAATGTTTTGTGAACACAGTCTTTGAAGCCTGAGTTGGGTGCTATTCTTAACAAAGTCTAAGAATGTATAATGAGACATGCTCTGAGACAGATTGTCAAAAAGTTGAAAAGCTGAGGAAGGAGATGAAAAGATGCAACTGCTGTTTTTAGTCACCAACAGGGATTCCAGGTACAATTTTCAAAACTTTGCTTTGTAAAATTTGTATCATATTTTTAGTTTTGTATGGGTAGACATTAAAGGGGTTGTAGCCTCAGTATCTTTTTGTCCTCCTCTTTATGAGGTATCTAGCAAAAACACCAGATTTACCAAGAAAGGATGCCCTGCAGCCCTCAAAGCAACTATGTTAGTCATTTCAGTTTGTCATAAAGAATTCACCCTTTCTCAGTCATATGCAGGAAGCAAACAGCATTCCCAAGCCACGACTTTGCCATTTAAGGGGTGTTTGATGTGTAGGATTTTCTTGCCTTCAGTCTTGTCTGCCATGTTACTCACCTTGCCAGAGGTACTTTCTATCACTATCTTAATGTGCCTCTTCTCTACCTTTAGTAACCAGGGCAGCAAAACATTCTGAAATCCCCACCGAAATGAAAATCAGGTTAGGCAAAGTGTGAAGCAGAAAGAAACTTGCTAACAACATCTGAACAGGCAAGCTTAGACCCTGCTGTTGTTTCTGATACAGCTGTTTGTATTTCACAGTGGTCCACAAGCTTCTCTTGCCAAAATAGATTTACCATTAGATATTCACCAATGTAGATATACTGACTTCAATATGACAGCACATTTCAAGAGCCCTACACTTCTAACATCTGCCTGCTCTGCCAGTTGTTCACTGAAAAGCTATTCTGTGAGCGCTTCCAGATCCTTGCTTTTCTCCTGTTTCTGTTCTTAGTCCATTGATGGCCTTCCTGTATTTCCACCATAAGTGGTGTCTATATTCTCAATCTCACACAGAGAGCATCTGCCATGAAATATAGTGGTAGCTCAGCCCATGTTCATATGGTCCTCTTCTGTTGTTACCACTTAGCTTCTGCTTGTCGTTGCAAGCTGTTTCCTCTGTGCTCTCTGATACATCTTTTGGCAGCTGCTACTTAAAAACATAGCACATAAACACCAACTCCATAAAAAATTAGGTAAAACCACCGTGGCTAGTAAATCAGGTTAGGGGAAGCTGGATCCATCACTTCTTGTAAATATTGAGTTCTGTGGTCCTCGGATAACTTACTCTATAATTTGCTCCTCCAAATAGAAGCATAATGAGATGCAGTTGCTGTGGCTGTGAATCATGGCATCTATGCCAAATTAACATGACTACTCACAGTGGCCAAATGCCACACAACAAGAACGTGGTGTGTACAGCAAGAGTTCTTCATTTTGAAATCTGTAAGGAGATTATATCATGCAGAGGAGTTTAAAGTCCTCAGAACAGGAAGAATTACAGAAACATTCCAGGCTCGGTTGGGAGGAGATGATCACACTCCATGCCTTAGGAAGGGGCATTGCCAAATCTCCCCAGTCAGCTGCTCAATAGGGCAAATGAATGCCTCTGCTGCTTTCATCGTTCTGTCTGCAGCAAGGAAAGAGAGGTAACTGGAATTATGTTAGAACTACCTAAAAGGCTCCCAATGTAGCCTGAACTTCTTTCCTGAAGTCATAGTATTTAGCATTCCTTTTTTTAAATTATTTTTTTTCACAGCTGCAGGGCAGCACTTAAGGTAACATTAATATATGGTACTGGAAACTGAAAGCAAAAAAATAAGAAAAACTCGGATGGAGACTACTTAGCTTCTCTGAGTCACTAATGTTCTTCAGTGTTATTCTGACAGCAGTAAGTTTGAGACTTATAATCAACATTATAAAAACGAAGTATTTTCTGTGTCAAAGATAGAGGGGCTTTCAGGACATCTCATTTAAAATACGTGATTTTTTTGTTTCTTTTGTTGTTGTTGTTGCCAGGGTAGGCAAACTAGGTAAATTGTTCTTATTTGTTTCTAGTAGAAACAAGATTTTGCTTGTATGAGCAGTTTGCCATATGGACACAGATAATCCAGTTCTACATAGTCTTTTATACATGTAAAAGTTAAAATGCAACTTTAGAAGTGAGAAGATACAGATGACCAGATATGTGCAAGAAGAGATCAGATTACCAACCTACCAGGCGCATACTTTCCCCTCCTCAGAATACAAGTAAAGTATGTTTAAAGGGGTTAGCTCAAGGCAGAATATTTATATCCTGCAGAAAGTGAACTGGTCCCACAAAGCTGTTAATAGGACAATGTACACACTATAATAGTTTGCCACTGTATTCTGCTGTTTTTGTTTCTCCCTGGCAAAGTCCTCCATGTACAAACTCCAAGGGCAATCCTGTATCTTTACTTCTGCCTTATGAGACTCCTTTGCCTTCTGCATTTATATTCAGCCTGGTCATTACAAGAAGTCCCAACTACTTCTGATTTCATAACGATCTTTCTTTAAGAATTTGTCTGCTCCGTGACTGAAACTCAAGTAGTATAAATAATGAATTAAGTCAGATATGGCCATATGGCGTAGAGCTCAAAATGCTCTAACGTCCCAGTTAGTTACCTGAGGCTCTGAGCTCCACATTGCTGCAGCTTTCTTGCTGTCAGGACTCAAAATGGCTCATTTAATGCTAGGTTGAGTATACCTAACCATGCAGCAGTCACACGATTATTTTATGAAGAGACATACTTTCTAGAACATGCCTTCATTGCATGCTAACCTTGGATTAAATGAACCAAGGAAAGGGAGCCTGAAGTTCCCTAACTTGCTACAATGCAGTCCTGCTATTATTAAGTCTGCTGCTGAACATGTGAAAGTGTGGGAGATCAACACAAACTTCACAGAAGCAAAGCCCTGTGGTAGGTGGAAACGGCAGCCTTGTCACAAAATCTGCAGAATATGCTCTGAGGCAGTGCCACTGGAACAAAGCAGCACAGTACAAGAAACATCATTACAGAGTGAAAAAAGGAATCTCTACAGGCACCCTTATTCAGATCACCTTGAAGGTGACTGAAGAGAGAAGGGGTTGGTATTGGTAATAAACTAGAAAGTGAAGGCCTCACTTGAGGCAAGAGAAAGAGAGAACTGGTATCAAGAAACAATAGAGATCATGAGAATGAGTAAGGGAGAGGAAAGCAAGCTCTTGCCCGTCTGGCGTCCCAAGTTATAAATACTGTTAGAGAATTTATAGGAACTGCCAAAGCCAATGTGCTTCACAAGCAGGGGCTTATTCCTGAGGACTGTGAATTATTTCCATTGACAGTGTGTCACAACCACTATCCAGCTGAGATTGCTGATATCTGTCAGAGCGATTTGGAAATATGAAGAGACAGTCCAGTGATTGTAGAAAATGTGTGAGCAAAAAGATAGAGAATACCTAGCAGAAACAGAAATGTTATGTTCCAGAATGTGCCTTGTCCTGGGATAGAAGAAAACAGTGGAACAACATCTCATGGATTTTTCTTTCCCTGGACAAAAGAAGTTAGGACAATCACATTAAGATGATGTCTCTCCTGTGTATTTGTATACGTCCTTCAGCACCCTTGAGAGTTGAGAAAAATCAAATTTATTTTCAGAGATATATTTCTTTCCTTCGCTTTCTTTTTTTGTTATCAACAGAAAGATATGCACTGATTTATTAGAATTGCTCCTTTCGCTGTAATGTGCAGGACTAGTAATGAGCTACACTGCCTGAAACGTAATGCTGGATATTAAACATAGCACTTCTCAAAGAAATATGCAATTCCTATGATGATATAAACTCAAGCTTTATTTCTTCCTACTTGTATCTTATAGATTGAAACAAATGTAATTTTATTTTTAGAGGTGTACTGCTCTACTGCAGCTCTTCTGAAGTAGTGTTCGAGGTTTTCTATAGCAATTCATAGTTGCTGAATATGGGCACCTTTACATTTAAGAATGTGATGTTCTGGTTTTGCACACTTCTAGTAACTTTAAAAACCTCTAGAATTCTTTAGTAGTATGTGCCTTTGTAACCAGGTTCTGTAGGCGGTACCTGTTGAAATAAATTGCCTGAGGAGTTTTATTAAGAGAAGGTAATTGATCTGCTGCAGGCTGGAGCAGGCCCAGTTAATCTCAACGACTGAGCCATCCCACAGCAATTTTATGAACCTTAGTAATATCAACTCTTCAAGTTTCTAAGTGTTCCATGACTCTATTGATTTTGGCAAAAATTGAAATATAGATTACAGGAGTTAAAAATCAGCAGAACGTACCATATTGCTCTTTTTCTATGCTGGTTACATACAAAACTCTATCTAGAGCCTGTACCCTTCAATCACTCAGACAGCAACGATAGACTCCTTTGGTTACTGAATTTATAACAGGACTATTCAATAAAAATCAAATACAAAAAAGAGCAGATTGCAGGGCTTTTTCTCCTGAAAAGCAGGTGGGGAAAATACTATGTAGTCTTCAAACACTTGAAGGGTGTTCTTTTTATGCCTTCATTTATATTTAGTATGTAATAAGCACAGATAAATGTTTCTTGCAATTTGAAACTGCCACACATAATTCATGTTGGAAGAAGAGCCTGGCTACTCAGGAGATCAGCTGTCTTATATGAAAAAATTGTATTTCTTCCTTGCTTGCTTTTTTGAGATCAGTTTAATACATATCCTTTGCAGTTACCTCCCCAAAATAGGTAGTGGTAGGTAGAAAGGTGATTCTCCCCCAGCAAGGAAAGAAATGTGGGGCCAAGAGAACTTGTGGACACATAGGCCCTCTGTCAGTCCCACAGGCTGGTTTGTTTAGTACCAGTTTCAATCTTTACACCCTTATTGGGGTGTAAATGACCTTACTATCACAAAGACAGCAAAAGCCTTCCTGTTCTTACACTTCCATTGCTGAATCTGAACAAAAAATTATTTTCCTGTGCTAACAGTGTTCCAGTTATAGATCTGTTAAACTATTTTTAAAAATGCTTAGTATGGTATTTGCCATGGACTCAAACCGTGTGTTTCACAAGATAGGATTCATAAAAATAATTAGGAAAAGGAGATGGATATAGAGAGGTTGTAAACATTTTATAAGAAACCTACATATGTTATGTCAGAGGAAAAAAGTGTAAAGACTAGAAAAAGTAAACAGAGTTGAATGGAAAACTCAAACATAGAAAACTTGGGAGCAGAAACATAAGTACAGAGTACAGAGGGATAAAGAAAAGCCTGAAGACAGCAAGGAAGAGGTATTGTCAAGAAAGATAAAAATAAGTAGTCAGGGAGGAAAAAGTGAAATTGATCTGTTGGGAGAGGTTCAACATTATCAAAAAGGGGTAATTAAATCAATATTTAATTCCCTATCAGATGAGCCACTGCCTGAGCGCTGTTTTGTGCTGAGTAGGAGAGCACAAGAAGGAGGAGGAACAGCAGCTTAGCTGTAGCTGGGTCTCGTTCCACAGTTGTGCTGTATATTCACTGCTCTTCAAAGAGAAGTAATTAAGAGTAGGAGCTTCAGGCATTGCTACTGGGAGCTCTTGAAGATAACTGCTCTGGAAAAGTCATGGAACACCTCGCGTCTCAAGGGTCCACGTTACATACAGTTTATGTGCAAAGGGGCCTTTTAACCTCTGAACCCAAAGCCAGGGTTTGGCTGGACCTGCAGGGTGCTCATGGCAGAAGAGGCCACGCTGCAAAGGCAAACCCACAAAACCCCCGAACAAGCAGTAGGAGAAAGAACGGGGGCGTTTTCTGTGGTGCGGAAAGCCCTATAGGACATAGCAGCAACACAGACAAGTTACCTTGTGGGAGTTAAAATTTTGGGAATTTGGGCGGGGTGAGGGGGGCCGGCCACTTCTGGGGTGGACTCAGTTTAAGCAAACGATGTTACGAAGCTGAACGGCCTGGCAAGGGGGCAAATCACCAAGAGGTGACGGAGGACGAGGCCGCAGCAGCACAGGGGACACGGCAGACCCGTCCGCACTGGGATCGCCGGAAAAACCGCGGCAGTTCCTCGAAATGAGAGGGAAAGAGTGAACGGGAAGAGCCCCGCTCCCGCCTCCTCCTCCGCCTCCTC
>VZTR01017112.1:75299-91835 GCA_013400775.1 Chaetops frenatus
CCAGCCGCGGCCGCCGGCCGCACTCGCCCGGCAGGCAGGGCTCAGGCGGGGCCCGCGCCATGCGGAAGGGAGGCGGCGGCCGGCGGGGAGCCAGAGGCGACACCCGGGGACCCTACCGGGAGGGGCCCGCGGCGGACGGGGAGCGGGACGTGCTGGGCCGCGGCCCCCTGAGTCTCCTGCGCGTCTGCGGAGACCGGCTCCGAGGTGAGGTTCCTACCCCGAACCCTGCCCCCTTCCTGCTCCCTCTGCCCCCGCTGGGATGGGAGCCAGCCCTTTCGCCCGGGGGAAGTGCGGTGGGGCCGAGCGCCGCTTCCCGTCCCTCTTTGCGGCAAGTGGCGGTACCCTTGCCCCGTGGCACGGGGCAGCTGTTGCCCGCGGCTGTTGCCCGGGAAGGGAGCGCCGGGGCGTCTTTCTCCGGGAAACGGTGGTCGGGGTGCGGCGGGCGGTGTCTGGCACTGCCCGGGGCAGCGGCGGCGGGGTCGCGCTCCCGATCCGACCGGGCCCGTGCTCCAGCCTGGCACAGCGCGGGGAGGGTGAAGAGAGAGAAAAGCTGACAAAACCCACACAGGCATCGGCGAGAAACGGGGACGAGGGAAAGAGAACGGACTTTTTACCACTTCATCATCCTTTGCGGGAGAAGTGGGGAAACGTGATGTTTGTGTAACTAACTCTTGTTAAAACAGTCTGGTGGTGTTGACTATCGCAGCTTGCAGTGCTGGCATGACCAGCTTATTTCTGCTGGAAAGCATGCAGGGTTGTGTATTCTTTAAAACTCTGATTTTCTGCTTGAGCAATTTGCCAGTAACATAGCTGTATAGAAATCCCCTTTTGGCAAATTATTCTGTAAAAGTTATTTCAGTAATTAAAAACCTGATGGTTTATATAGTCACCTTAGTAGTCTGTCTCTGATGCTTAAAGCTTTTATGTGTAGTTATGAACTTGCTGTGCGAAGTTTCTTTCAACGTTTTTGAGGTCTAGTAAAGATTTTTACATAAAACTGATATTCAGATTTCCTTTTACACATGCTGTGCTTAATTGATGCTTAAGGTGCTTGTGTTCTTCTGGCAGTATTCGTTGTCGACAAAAAGGCCTTCATCACAAAAGCTGATAGCAAGATATGGCTCACATTCCTTCTGGGTAAGTAGAAGGAACTACATCGGGGGGGGAAACACTGATCTTTTTACCTTTTTTTTCTCTGGAGTTGTAAATTGTGTCAAAATATATTTGGAAATACAACTTGGAAAAAGAGAAAAACATAGCTGATGTTGAAAAGGAACAGGAAATAACTTCCTACCTGGTAACTTTTATAAGGCTGTTACTGTAGCAGTTGATGTGGTATCACAACATTTATAGGATAAAAATTTCTACATATTCCTCGATTTCTCCTATCCAGTTATTAATTTCTAGGAGAAATAAAAAAAAGAAAAAGGCAGCAACTCTTATTAAGTAATGTAATTACAACAGCTTTTTTGGGGAAGAATTATGGGGGGAAGTACATACTGTTGTAGAGGGATGTAAATTTGGATGTTATTATCTTTACGAATATTTTTGAATAAATAATGAAATGGCTAATGGCCAAAGTCTTGAAAAAAACACCTAAAGTATTTGCAGAGTTAACAAATGTTAAATAATAGCATATTTGTCAGATGTACAGTTAGTTATACCCTGAAAGGTATTCTAGTAAAGGCTGTCAGGGTATTCCAAAGATGCTGGTACTGTTAATCACATCACCAGTAGTCCTGGTTGCCAAAGGAAGTTTCTTCAGTTTGATGAATTACATTGCAAAGTAGTAGCAGGGAAACGGCCCTTAGCTTACAAACTAATTAATGAATAATGTGTTCATGAATTGCTTTACTTACTTTATTCAGCATTTCCTAGACTCGTAGTTACTTAAATGACATGGAAATGCTACAATGATGGTCAGAACTGAAAAATGCTTTCCTCTGATTGAAATTTGAGAGCAGATTAGGGAGAGAGCTTTATAATTTCTGGAATTTGAATTTATCCATGAAACCCAGATAACTTATTAAATATTTCAGGGAGGTTTTTTTTTTTGATGAGAGTAAAACCTTAATAGCAAAGTATGTGATAGCATACAGTATTTGCAGTAGCAGAGAATGTACCTATACTAAATAGGAAATAGTGAGTTTTGATTAAGTGTAGTGTAATTTGATTTTTGTTGTTGCTTTGCTTGAGTTTTAAGGCCCATATTTTAAAAACAGAGGCTCCCATAGCTGGAGCTAGTTTAAATATAGTGTGTGAATTTTTTACTTTTACGAATTATCCCCAATTTATGTTCAGCAGTAAAGTTGCCAGACTTTCAAGGATGTTATTATACAACACTTCACCTTATTATGTTATTTGGGTTTTTTTTATAATGACCATTGACTTGAGGCCTTGTTCCTGGAGACATCCTTATTATATTCCACAGAATCTCAAAATGTGACAACTTGACTAAACTGCAGAAGTAGTTAATGCTTGCAGATTCTTCAGTGTTTCCAGTTCTGCTGTATTCCTACTGGGTCACTTTGTGGATATTTGCAAAATATGAATCAGTTTATTGTACCCTTCACATCCTGTTGGATTGCAGTATCTCACCATTTGTTGTTCTCTTGGTAAATAAAGCCAAGGAATGGCTTTATTCTTCAGTATTTAATTTCCAGAATTAGAATCCTTTTTATATGCCATTCATATATCTTTCCTTAGAATAGCACACAGGCAAAAATAGGAAATCTATCAGATTTTACATAATAGCCCTAGTCTGCAAAAATCTTATCATATGCTTTGCTTTTAGGGTTTCTTAGTCTGTGTGAGAAAATGGCATCTGCAAGTTCAAGTACATAGTAGCTGTGTAAGTGTTTAAAGCATTAGGACTATAGTATTCCCTTCCTGTCGCCTCCTTCATTCCCTCTTCAGTAAGGACATTATTGGAATCAAAGGATGGTAATTTAACAGAGCTGAGCTGCATGTTTTCCATCAGAAACTGGCTTAATGCAGTCTGTTGAAAAATGCTGATTTGGACGTAGAGTGGAAGTTTATGAATTAAGCCCATTGTCCCTTGAAATAGGAGTAGTTAACATTAATTGCTGTGCGATTATGAAAGGTCTTCACTTTCTGCTTATAATAGAATGATACTGTGAAAATGTATATGAAATTCTTCAAAATAACTGTGAATGTATTTACACTTATTGCATTGGCTTTCAGTAAAACATTTACTGAAGGGAAGAATCAGATTTAAAAACATTGTTTCCTCTATGAAATAAGTGGTATGTCTGGATGTGAAATGTAATTTCCATAATAATAGATAATTTATTTGCATCAATAAAAAACTGCATATTTGCCTTATTTGGAACCACATGAATTTAAGTTAATGAACAGTACTGGTAACTCATATGCATTGGACTTTACTGTATATTCTTACCTAACATTTATTCTGTCTTAAAATTATTATTTTTTTATAGCTGGGGTGTGTGTATGTGCAAATGTATTTCAGCATCTAATCTTACTGTGAATCTTGGGAATGTTGCTGAGAAATGAAATAATGCCTTAGTATGTAACTATTACTCAATGCGCAATAACTAAAAAAGGTATGGGCTGCTCTGTTTCTTTCCATACAATTTCTGCAAAACATGTTTTTTCGTATGGAATATAGTTTGCTGCATTGCTGACAGAGCTAATGTGCTTACCTGGAATTCCACGTCATATCAATACCTGATCTTCTGAAGAAGACATTTGCAGCTTTTCATGAGAACTAACGTAAATGTCCTTACTATAAAAATAACCCCTGCAGCTCCTGCACCTTTCCTAAAACATTAGGTTCTGTTTACAACAAGCAATTTTGGTGATTTCTAGAAAGTATACGAAAAGGTGAAGTTTTAAGTGAAAGACTTAATTTTCTAACTGGAGCGCAGGTTTGTCTTTGAAACACCAACTTAAGTAATGGAAGTGGAGCTTCAAAACTCCGAGGGAAGTTTCAGTGTGGTATAGTACCATCTCAGCTACTGTGCAAAGTATTTAGCATGAGGTCAGTGTTGTTAAATTAGTTCAACTAGTTTAGAATGTTTTTTAGGTTTGTTGTTTTTTTGTTTGGTTGGTTGGTTGGTTTTTTTTGTTTGTTTGTTTTTTAATTTTTTTTTTTTTTTGGTGTGTTTTTCTTTTTGTGGTGGTAATCTTTTTGTTTTGTTGTTTTGTTTTTTAATTGTATTTTTATTTTTTGGCTTACCCAGCTTCGACTTCTTCACATATAAAACTCTAATTTTAAAATTAGGTCATAACACAACAAACTACAGTTATGAACCTTGTGGTGACCATGATAACAAGTACTGTCAGCAGCAGCAGCACTTCCAGGCTCTGTGTTGGAGGAATATGTGGAATATATATGTTGAATATATATAGTAGGTCATGAACAATAAGTAATATACATTAAGTCCACTGCCATTCCACATATATTTAGTGGGTTTGCAAAGATGTTTTTCTTTCTATTATCCCTGCTGCTTTCCAGAAACAGACAACCCTGGTCTTGTAACATGCAGCCTGAGCAAATGAACATTCACTAACTCTCAGACTATATTCTGCATCAGTGTGCAGGCACTGCTGTGTGTTTTACCAATGTCCAAGAAACTTGACCCATTCCACATCTTCAGAGAGGCAATGGCAGTGTCCATGTGCTGGAACAGGGGAAGGTGTGTGCCAGGGGAAGGTGTGTGCCAGTCAGCACCTTGGAGAGGGACACGGTGCCCAGCACCTTTCTGGCCACAGCTGAGTGTAAGCAGGGAGGGTAGTTGTCCTCTCCACTTTCTCTCTGCTCCATACAGCCTGTGTGAATAAAAGGGCTCTCCATTAACCATAAAGATTTTCACGGATTAATGACAACTAGTCTGCCAGATCTTTCTGTGGCAGAAAGCCTAGAGGGGAACTGAGACACCTTCACTCTAGGAGGAGCACTGTGGTCCCTCTAAAGGCCTTTCTGTTATCCCTCACTCATGCAGGCATTGCTTCCCTGGTAGGCTGCATATGTTGTCAGTGCTGCCCAAGCAAAGTGGAGTGGTTCCTGCTCTCTCTGGATTTTGTCATGCTCAAGAGGTCAGAGACTATGCTGTTAACCCACCGCTTTATCAGCATTTGTCTCTTCCCTTTGTGCTTCAGATTACCTCCCTTGTTCTGTACCTACATGGCAGCAGTGCAGATAGTCTTCAAATGGACAAATGGAACCTTACTGCATGCAGAGTCTTATCTTTTTTTAGTAATTATAGTCTCAATTAGATTTGTGTTGGTTGTCACAGTCCATTTGGATTTCTCATGTTTTACAGGCCAGTGTGCTCTGTAAATTAAAATTTATTTTATGAGTCCATTAGAAAAGAAAACAAACAAACATGGCAAACAAGGGCCAGTCCACTTCATACAGGCTAGTCTAACACAGGAATTCACTAAATCATCATTTAAGGCATGAAGTTTCAAACTTGCAAGTTCTCTAGTTCACAGCTCAACTTGAACCTTCTGACTTGTGCACCCCTCAGCAAAATAATTACCCAGACGATGGTGGAAGTGTTCATTCTGCCTTTTTCACCATGATGCTGTATCACCTGTATCACACCAAGAAGCATGAAAGCCTGAGGAGTCCAGCTGCTGCTGGATCTCCTTCAGAAACTTTTTGGCTAAGCTGATGTGCTTACACCTTAAAGCTTGGAAGTTTGGTCTGTAGTGTTTCCATGAGTTAGCAGATTCTGAAGAAACTGCCAGACAAACCAGGAGGTGCAGGAGATGGCTGCAGGAGCCAGCAGGCTGCAAGTGATAATGGCTGCAGAGTGACCTTAAGCCCTTTCAGACCTGCCTGTTCCTTACCCTTGCTTTGACCTAGCAGCGCTGCTCATAGCATGCTTCGGGCCTTAGCATGAGTTAGTGAAAATCTGAGCAGGAGCTGAGTGAACAGTTACAGTAGGTGTCATAAAAATGCTAAAAATATTTATGCTTATTAAAAAAATGCTTGTAATTCAGTTTTGTTGTTGATAACCGAAATGTGTGCATTAGGTGGTGATGGGTCAGGTTGTGATGCAAGATGCAGGGGGAAACATTGCCTGGTGCTGAATACTACAGAATATTTTAGAAGACCTGGCCGTGAAGGTTAATTCAGATGTTCTTATTCTTCTGTTTGCTGGAGTCTTGAGTACCTTTTGTGTATTTCTGAAGTAGTGCTGCATTTACTGCAGTGAACACAATTTCATGTTCCGTTATTTGAATATTTGAGTAACTTTGTACCTTTTGTTTCCTTTACAGCTGTTTTTGCAGGAGTCCTACATTGGTAAGGTTAAATTTATTGCTTCAGAGTAGTATGGTATTTTAAAATAATAAAAATAGAATTTTTAGTTATTTTTAGAGACAATATTGGGATCGTTTATATTTAGAACTTTCCTCTCAAGACTAAATTGTCTCTGAGCTCAATAATTCTGTTCTTGTGAAACTGATGTGAAAGGTTTCTTAAGCCTGTTCAGAGAAGAGTGAAGCCTGCTTTTCTGGTGAAAAATTGCTGCTTAGTCCTTAAGTGTCTGCACTTAAAATACATTACAGTGTTATATATATAATATATAGCATTATAGTACTATTACTAATGCCATAAGAGAATTTAATAAATACTCTCTGTTCATACTTTTTCAATTTAAAATTATCTGAATAGATGACAGTATTGGTATAATATACTAATAAATTACCATAGCAGTTTGTAAGTAGACTTGGGGCATTCATTGAATGTTCTTTGTTGTCCATGACTTGGTACATATTCTAAACCTTTTTGTTCCATTTTAATTGTTTTTATTTTTTGGCAGGTGTCACATAACAACTCTTTTTGAAAATGACCGTCATTTTTCTCATCTGTCAACGCTAGAAAGAGAAATGGCTTTTCGCACGGAAATGGTTAGATTATGTTTCAGTGATGGGAAAACTTTTGTCTGTAATCTGATCATGGGCTTTCCAAAATTTCTTAATACATTCTGTATAAGTATACATATTGATCTTTTAAAATTACTGTGCATTACACTTTTATGTGCAGACTGTTTGTATGACATACAGCTGACCCCTATGAATGTATCACTTCACAGTTCACTTAAAATATAATCTAAAAGTATGATTCTGGAGGACCCAAAATACAAAACTGCAAGTACCTTAGACCTTGCTTTCACTTATAGTCTTCCTATGCAGCCTTTTCTTCTCAATTTTTTATCTTCTAAGTATTTTTTCAGTTAATATATGTTGGCATACATATATATATATGCACACACATCCCTTCTGTCTGCTTTTATTTTGAGGATTGTGAAATAATATGCTAATGCGTAGTTAACAGCCCAAATGAGAGATTTCCAGGTATGCTGTGAAACAAAGTGGAAGGAAACCCACATTGCTTGTTTCAGTGGCAGTAATAGAAGAGATTTGAAAACTGGATAGTCATCTTCAATAAGCCTGTCCTGTTTGTTACATTTGTTACATTATTGTTTAAAAATGAAGCTTGTGTATAGTGGTTTCTGAAGCAGAAGTGACATCTTTAATTGTAAATAACAAATCTGTTTTCCTGTAGGGTCTTTATTATTCCTACTTCAAGATCATTATTGAGGCACCATCGTTTTGGAGTGGAGTATGTGCAATTATGAATGACAAACTAACTGAATATCCTTTAGTGATTAACACCTTACAAAGGTTCAATCTTTACCCAGAGGTGAGCTATGTTTTAAATATAATACCTCCTGCAAATCTTGGGTTGTTTTAGCTTTGACTACAAATTTGTAAGAAATGTTACTCTGGAAAATGTGGTTGCAGAGGTACAGTGACTAATGGCGTATTGCTTAAATACTGTACTTCAGTTCCAAATTTCAAATGAGAAAGTTACTTCATATGTTGTGATGAATTTCCAAACTTCAAGTACTTTCAGTCAAATATGAAAGCTTTCTAGATCTTAGTATTTTGTGCCCAAAAGTTGCAAACCAATTCTGTACTTCTTGCCTGTTTTTCTTCTTGTCCCTGAAAGCAAGCAGGTTGCTGACATTGTGCACTTCAGGAAATAAAACATATGAGATATCAGTAGTATGTGACAATAATGACTGCAGTGATACAGGTTGCGAGGGGTTATTTTGTTTTCCGTTTTGTGTAGGACACACAAAACTGACAGAACTAAACACATGACAGTTCACAGTGGCTGTGAAATCCGTGAGTGGTAATAGTTTACTTAGATGTTGCAGAGGAAATTCCTCTGTGGAAGACTGACTGCTGTTGTTTTGAACATACTTAATGTTAGACTTGTTACCTGGTTAGATCACATTCCTACTCTGCTTTTTTGTCAGTAAAAAGAACACGTATTTGAAGTATAGAAATTTTCAAGTTTCTGTCTTTTAAGGTTTTGCCAGTGCGTCTCAAACATTTCACAAAGGGAAGGTTCCTTTGGTTAATGTACATTTCTGTAATTTCATGTGTCAGCAGCAGCTTATTTTTGAGAACCAGCTAATAATGGCTGTAATTGTTGGGTACTAGCTTTTATACGCATTCTCCTGCTCAGTTGGAGCAGAGCTGCTTTCAGGAACTATATGTGTAAGAGTTCTTGATGTGCATATATTTTTACAAGTTGCATGTAGTGGTTTCATTTGCTTTTTAAGTCCTTGCCTGGAAGAAATAAATGCTATATAAACGAGTACTTTTTGTTTCCCTCTCACTTGTTTAGGGTTTGCTTGGAATTTTTTTTCTAACTCCAGAGGGATTGCAGTTCAGTTCTAGAAATGCCACATTGTGAACATCATTTGAATACTAAAGAGTTATTTCCTTTAGCTGACAAAGATTTATGGACTTCAGCTGACTTTCAAAAATCAAAGATTACTGGTCAAATGAACTTGTTTCTAAAGACTCATCAGTATCACCCTGAAAGATGACTAAGTAAATTAGATGATGAAATCAAAACAAGAACAATCAGATATAGTAGCTGACATTCTGTAAGAACACTGGGTTGATTACAGTGCAAAATGTGTAGGTTTGTCTGTTTATTTGGAGTTTTCTAGGATCACACTGGCTCACAGAAATTGGTGGTAAAGTATGAATTAATTCGTGTTTTCTGTGCCTGTGTGGGCATGCAAAGCTGACAAATAGTATCCTCTGCTCCATTCAGTCATTTACTGCTTAATGTCTAGCCTTCCTGTAAATAGTGCTTTGGGGTTTTTTGCGAGTGTATTTCTTGAGTACTCTTGTTCCCACATAAGTGTATTTATAAAACTTTCAATAGATGCAACTTGAGATTTGAAATACATTGTCCTAATTAATAGAATTTTCTTATGATTATAATGGGGCTGGGTGGTGAAAAAATGCTTGTAGATTTATTTGTTGGCAGTAGAATTTTTCCTTCTGTTGCTCAGTATCCAGTCATGCTTCCTCAAAGTGTTTCATTTCCCATTTGATATTTTGTGATCTTTCCAGCTCTTTCAGCCCATTAGTAGCACTAAGGTTGAATTTCAATAAAGTGTTTGTTTATTTAGTGGATTTTACAATTAATTTCATCAAAACCAGTCTGGAAATCCCATTGCTAAATAGGATGTTAAATGAATTAAGAAAAGTAAAACAATTCACTTGCATGTACAGCCAGTACTAGCCTTGAAAACTTAAAAAAAGGGGAAAGAAAAGTCGAATGTGTCTGTAGCAATCAGTGCATCATTTATGTAAATTATACATATAAGCAGTAAAAAAATCAATTGAAAGCAACAAGGTAGTCCTCATAGCTGTACAGTGTTGTAGCCCAAATAAAGTTGATTTTCCAAGTATTTGCTCCATAGTCTGGTTGTTTTAGTAATTGTAGTATTTTCATTTCTGATGAAAAATGGCAGAGAGATAATGTGTTAGTTTCCGTGGTGGAGAGGTAATGTGTTAGGTTTGCTCTCTGGATGTTCATTGTTATGGAACAGTTGATATTTCTGTGTGTAGTGGTGATAATGAAAATGTGAGTTGAAATGAGGAGTGTTGCAAAGATCCATGTAGTTGGCTTTAAAGTGCATGCTCAAAGGCAGTTAGTGAAAGGGCTTGACTTCTCTACATGTTTTTTTACAGGAAAGGACCGGCCTTGTCCACAGAGATCTCCTGGGTCTGAAAGCTACGCTTTTGTTTTCCAAGTTCTCTGTTTACTGCCTTATCTAATATGGAACAGTAGAAATTCCAGAAACATCACTGTGCTCCAACTGACCTAGCAATTTTGTACTGCTTACTGATTTGCTTCCATTTTTATGCCCATGTTAACTGTTTCATGTAAAGTAGCTTTTGGCAAAAAAATGGGGTTTTTTGCATGAAGTGCTGATACCTTTTTAGGGAGTATTAACTTGTAAAATCTGCAGCAGACACAGGCCCTTGTGGCATAAAAAGGTTAAATGGTTGAGTTGGTAAATTAATCTTCGGAATTTTTTTTTTTGGTGTAACATTGGTTTGGCAAGAATGTGCTTGGGTAATGTCAGCTTCAGGGCTGGTGATGCAAATATGCCATACAGATGTTCCTAACAAAGCACATTCAGGTGGTAAGAAGGAAGACACTGATTTGATTCTCCAGGCCTATTGATGTCTGTCTGGAGATGGGGCAGGTGTGTGGTTCATGTATGCACACATGCACTGCCAGAAGCACCAGGGCACAGATGTTCAGAAAGCTTCTAGGAATTCAGGATACTGTACTTTGTAAGGCACAGTGTTGAGGCATGCAGTCTTGGTCTAGAAAGATGTAGTCATATTTTAAATATACAGGATTTACATTAGGAGGGTGTGAAGGCCACAGTTGAAGTGAGCCATGTTGATTGGATCTTTGGTATTAAAAATTAATGAATTTTAGAATCCCAGAACAGTTGAGGTTGGAATGGCTGTCTGAAGGTTGTCTAGTCTCAACACTGCTCAAACCCCAGGGTAAAGTAGAGCAGGTTGCTCAGAGTCATCTCCAGTTTTATTTTGAATATGCTTCACATCTGGGCAGCTTGTTCCAGTGTTTGACCACTCCCAAACTAAAAAAGTCTTTCCTATATTTGAATTTGTGCTCATTGTCTCTTCTCTTGTCACCTAAAAAGAGTCTGTCTCAGTCATCTTTACTCTGTGTCCTTCTTGTCTTGGGCAGCCCAGAACTGGGCTCAGCACTGTAAATACAGTCCTAGCAGTGCTGAGTAGAGGGGAAGAGTCACCTCTTTTCTCCTGGCAACATACAGCTGATGATATATTTGTCTTTCTTAGCATCCAGGGCTTGTGCAAGTGTAAATTGAACTCAAGTATAAACCAGGACTCACAGATCCTCTTCTGCGAAACTGCTTTCTAGGTGGTCAGCTCCCAGCTGTACTGGTGCAAGGTGGTTCATCCTCAGTGCAGGACTTTGCACTTCCCTGTTGGGAAGATTCCTCTTGGCCCATTTTTCCTGCCTTTTAAGGTCCTTCTGAATGGCAGCACAAGGATCGGTCACTCCTTCCAGTGTTTGTTGTGCAGACTTGCTGAGCATGTTCCCTTGTGCCATCATCTAAGTCTTAAGATGTAGAACGGATTGGCACCGGATTAAAAAAATATCCTCAGCTGTCTCCTTAGCTACCAAGACAGTCATCTCAGAAGGTTACAAAGCTAGACAGGCATGATTTCACCTTTGTAAATCCATGCTGATTGCTTCAAATCACTTTTTTGTCCTTTATATGTTTGGAAGTGGTTTCCAGGAGGATTTACTCCATTCCATTCTCACATGCATTATCTGTTTTTTCTTCTTGCCCTTCTTGAAGATAGAAGTGACATAAGGAGTTTTATTAATTGTATGAGGAACAAAAAGAGAGAATCATCTTTCTTATATATGTTCTCTGTGACACAGGGCAGAGGCAGCTAATACTGCAGTGGTGAAACATATTGTCAGTCTAGGAACCCCTGGGTTATAACTTTTAAAGCAGCTGAGCTGGAATGGCCACATTACTCATTTATGACCTGTATAAAGTCAGTTATACCCTGACAGAATAGCTTGGTAATGTTATTAACTAATGACTTTGCTGGTAGATGAGTTGTCATTTTTTCTCTTTGTAAAGTACTGATGTTTTCTGTGTCAGGTGTTGAGATTTAATTGAGTTGTTTTTATAAGAACATTACAGCCTTTGCATGGAAAATGAAAATGCTCTCTTATATTGCGTCTGGAAGCCCTTTGCAGTTCATGATTAAAATTAACCTATCAAAATTTAACAGACTAAAAATCCTAAAGATTTGGTCCACTAATATTCTTGCTAGGTGGAAAAAAATTAATTAGCTTTAATGGGTTCAATTTGATCAACTGTCCTCTGTCAACAACATCTGTGATTTTAATACCTGATAAACAAAAATCCTTAAATGAGGAACCTTCCAGGCAATAGACAATGCAATATGTAGGGATTTTTTTTTCTGAATATTGCATCTTGATGCATGAAGTTATTTCTGTTATAAAGCTTCTAAATATCAATAGGCATAATTTTAGTCTATTAATGAACACTTTTGGTCTGTAAGATGCCTCTAGGAAATTGTGGTCAAAAGTGCTGAGTTGCTGAGATAAATCCTGAGTTTGAAAATAATCCTGGATTGGGATTGAACTGGCCAGTAGTCAAGAGAGGTTACTTTGGGCAGAAACTTCAAATCCTGTTTTCCCCCTAGGTGGTCCTCGCCAGCTGGTACCGCATATATACCACCATTATGGATTTCCTTGGTGTACCTACAAAGACATGTTGGACTGTAAACAGAGGAAAAGGACTTAGTCCTGTTGAAAGCTGTGAAGGTAAACTCTGGTTTATCATCAAACCTTGGAACCGTACAATTGTGGTTTCATGTATTTCAGAAATAATAAATATTCCTGTGTTACCAAGGGTAAAAATGTGGGTTTTGCTTATTAGATAGCTCCTCCTGCCTAGATTGAATTCTTATCCTGGATGTCAAAACTTCACAGTTATGGTCTGAGCCTTCATGATGTTGGATTGTTACAAAGAGTAAGATGTCCTAAATGTAATTGGAAGCCTACTGTACATATATAAGTTTTTTGTAAATTCCGAAGGATCCCAAATACATTCCAAGTTCCTACATTTCAAAATTTCCTCCCTCAATTTTAAGAGTTTTTAGAGAAACCTTACTTAGTGATTCAGCTAAGAAGAATCCTCTGCCTCTCATGACCTACAATTCAGCATAAGAATTGCAACCTTACACCTTGATTTTGACACCAAAGCAAGGACACTGGCACGTTTTTTGGGGTTTTTTTTCCACTTTTGAAATATTGGCTTGTCAAGTAAGTATTGAACAATAAAAGTACCTTACCAAGAAGTGCCTTCAAGGTGTTCTGCAGTCAGTTCAAGCTGAATAATAGGTGGTAGTTTGTGAAGTTGTTTCATTTTATCATTTAGAATGCCTTTGTGTGATGACAAGTTAGTATTTTTCCTTTGCACAAAGGCTGTAAGAACTTCAGAGCTTGAATGGTTCACTTTCTCTAATTTTGAAAGAAGCAGTAAACAGCATACAACCTTTCATTCCTGTTTTTCGTAAAAACAAAACCAGCAGAACCACCAGGTATTGAGAGTACTGTGTTTGGTGAGCATATCATCTTACTTTAGAAAACTGTCTTGCTGTATTTTCAGCAATGGGGAATTATCAGTTCTGCATATGAAGCTATGAAGTTTTGTTGCCATTCACTTCAATGAATAAGGCTTTTTATGTTGTATTGCTGAAATGATTAGAGTCAGGAGGGTTTAAAGAAATAGTGGGAAAGAGAATAACAGCAGAAGAGCGAGCACAGAAGTGTCTGTTAATGAATAAATTGAAAAACTTGCATTACTGGAAAATATCTTGGCTTATAATGAAACAAAGGAAGCAAAGAGCATTGTGTGCAGTATGTTTAAAGATGGATTTACTCCTGCAAGAGATGGGAGGTGAGAGTCTAGGATTAACAAACCTGTTCTAAAAAGCCAAAATGTAGTCTAGAGAATATTCTTTGCAGTACTTCTGCCTTCTAAACCTCACAGGTTTTTCTCTATAGTTAATGCATCCCTCTTGGCTTACTCTGTCACTGACTGCCCCAATGCTATGTCTACCCCTACTCTTCCTGGTTTTTTCAAAGCTGTGGTGTCCTGATTGCATCTTCACATTAGTCTTAATGACACTTCTTTTAAAATTGTCTCTTTCTATAGATATATTGAGATATTATACTGATAGCTTATATATAATATAAATATAAGATAGTGTACTGATTGTATGATGCTTTATAACCAATATGGCCATTCTTCTATATTTGACAACATTTATTAACTGTTTTTTATTAGGGTTGGGAGACCCTGCTTCCTTTTATGTTGCTGTGATTTTTCTATTGAATGGATTCATGATGTCACTGTTCTTCATATATGGTACATACCTCAGGTAAGGCAGTTGAGACTGAGCTATTTAGTTAGTACTAGCTGTCAGTTTTTAGGCAAAATTTGGAAAAGTGAATGCAAAAATATTTTTATGAGATATTATTTCGTTGTACAGCAGTAGTGCTTTTTTATTTTTTACATACACATTGTTGCTAAAAAATACTGAAATAGAGAAGCTTTTTACCTAAAATAATGATGATGCTGGAAAAAAAATCAGGAAAATTTCATTGAGGTATTATGTCATTGATATCACTGGGTTGTGAATAAAACTAGATGCTGTATGTGTTTTAAACAGCTTTTGACATATTTCTGCTCTTAAAATTATCACTGT
The DNA here is from genome assembly GCA_013400775.1 of Chaetops frenatus. Classification (NCBI taxonomy): domain Eukaryota; kingdom Metazoa; phylum Chordata; class Aves; order Passeriformes; family Picathartidae; genus Chaetops; species Chaetops frenatus. Next base: position 90,000 of record VZTR01017112.1, read on the forward strand.
AACTCATTTTTAAACACAAGTTAAATGGCAGGATACTTTTAACCAAGATTGGGGTTTTCCGAGTGCTTTGCCTCAATTCATATTTACATGTATTTCCATTTTAACTTAACTGAGAAGGCAGAGTATTTTTTGACATAATGCATTCTTTTGGACAAATTGTATGCACTTCCCTTTTTCTGTAAATTTGTGTTTTCAGTATCTGTCCTTACATTTCAGGAACTTTAATACACTTTCATACAAAAATATATTCCACATTCAGTAGAAAAACAGAAGTGGAAGTACATTTTCTGTTTACATCTGTTTTCATGTGTTAGTTTTGCCAAAAAGCGAACGGCAGCTATATTTTCCCCTGAGAGATGTGATTGGTTTTCCCACTCATTCATTTTCTAGCTTCATTACCATGGGTTTTTTTTTTCTCTCTCTCAAGCATGTACTGATAGTTGAAATAGGGAATAGCCCAGGGTAGACACTGTGAGTAGAAAGAGGAAGTTGCCTAGTGCATTATTTGAGGAGGTAGGTAAACTTTGAATATTTGTGTCATTAACTTGTAATATTTCTCTTAAGTGAGTCATACAGAAATTCACATTTTATATATGAATGTCATTGACAAATCAGTGAGCTCTTTATTTCTCACTATTTTCTTTCAAAAGCATAGACCTTGAATTTTGTTTCTGGTTTGGAGTGTTTCTTTGAAAATTTTTGTTTTGTTTCTAGGGTTAAAATTTTTAGTGTTAAGCACATTGTTTTTGTCATTTTGCATTTTCGTGTTGAAACTTTAGGAATTTATGGGATGTAAGGTTGAGTTTTATGTGCAAGAATGCACAACTCCTAGAGATTGTTTTAGCAGTCAGTTGGTATCTTTAATCCGCAGATTTAGTACCCAGAACCCACTGATTCTGTTTTACTTGTATATTAGTGATGGGTGAAGGATCTGAGAGGATTTGAAGGGGCTTTTTTGCTTGGCTTTTTTTTGTGTGTGTGGTTGGTGTGGTTTTTTTGTGTGTGTNTTTGTGTTTGTTGTTGTTGTGGTTTTTTTTTTTGTGGTGTGTGTTGTTGTTTTTTTTTTTTTTTTTTTTTTTTAGCAAAAATGGTATCATCTGTCATTCAAAGTAGTAGTGAACTTGTGTGCACAAAAATGTTCCCTGCTTTATTATCACATAACTTGAGTAATTACAAACGTGTTCAAACAGGAACCTTATCTATTGTTCTTTTGAAATGGGAAAAATCTAATATCTTTGGGTTTAGTTTTGCTATTTATTCAATAGGTGAATTTGATTGGAATGGAAATGTAAAATAATTTAAGTCAAGGGTTTAAAAAGCTTCCTCATGTTAACATTGCAGTATTTCACATAAAAATTAAATTGTATCTTGCATTGACCATATAATGAGTTAATTTTAAGTACATTTTTTGAATGTGCTTGATTTGATTACCGTAAGTTAATCTTTAGATCCAGACCAAAATTTCCTGTTGGGTCATTGAACATGCACATTCTGAAATTTACTGCTCAACATCTTAGGGAAGTACTGCATTTATATTGCCTGGTTTTTAAAAGCACCAGATGTAATGACCTAAACTGAAATTTGTGAGCAGTGGAATAACTGTTTTCCAAGTTATTAATATTAAAATTGGTGTTCTGCAGAAAAGAGCTGGTGTATGAAGAACTGGTTTCCTCTGAAATAAACATTGTCTGACTAACTAGTATTTTAATATTATATGTACTATGTTGAGTGCCTTCCCTTGATGCTTAAAAGCATTCTTCCCTTCCCCCCAATAAACTTAGCTGTACACAAGTGCTGCTTCACATTTTTTAAGCAACATTGACCATTATAAGATTG
>VZTR01017113.1:0-27068 GCA_013400775.1 Chaetops frenatus
TCTTTTTTTTTTTCCTTTAAATTAAGGGTTATACCATCCTACGTGCCATGCAATAGTCTAACACAGTGAAAGTGATAAAGCCTATGGATATGGCCAAGTTCTGCTGATTGTTGATGCTCTGTCCAAGGACATGCACATAGTGTAGGAAGGATACAATGTAGTGTCCCCACCTTCAAAACTTAAGAATCCAGAAGATAAAGATTACTTGGGCTTTTTTAGTTGTTTTAAGTGCTCTATATCTTAAATTAATATGATAACTGTTTTGTTGGGGTAATTGATTGGGACTGCTCTTATTGGGAGCTAGGAGCTGGATGTTGAAGAAAATGTCAACTCCTATGATTGTATCAATTACATTGTGTTCCTTAGTGAGATCAATCAGAGTAATACTGTTGACTTCAACAAGTATTAACAAGTTCCTAAAACTCCTGCATTAAAATTAACATAGATTAGATGTTTTTCTTACTGTAGGAGTTGGGTGTAGAGCTGCTGAATGTTTTGCACCGACTGATACTGACCAGAGAGTCACCTGATATCCAGCTTGCTGCCCTTGAAGTGGTTCGCTTGATTCTTTTTGCAGCCCAGGAACACGTGAAGGAGAAGCGGAGAAGTGCAGAAGGTACAGTACCGTGTGAGATGCTTGAATGCCGATCATCGGGGTTAAAGCAGTTCTTTCTTGGAAAACATCTTAATTGAAGTGTTCCATAGTTGGATTCTAAGTCTAGTTTACTTAAGACAGTCCAGGTTCCTGACATAAGAAACTCAGGTCATATGATAGATAGCAAGTGGTTTAGGTGTGAACAGAGGGCATAAAGTGAGGAGAAAAACTGCAGAAACTGTAGCTGGGTGGTGTCAGGGAGGGAGGAGTCCTAGTGAAAAGCTGGGGTGTCAGCTGCAATTGAGCAGTGGACAGACTCGGCACACACAGCTGTTACAAGCCAGGTTCCAAGAGTTACTCTGATTGTAACTTCCTAACATTCATTTTCTAAAAGACAAAAACTGGGAGAAGGATCAAAATGCTTGTATCAGGTGACATCACACTGGCTTGGTGCCTCAGGATCTTGTATGTCAATGTCTATTGCATACCCTTTTGCCTTTTGGCAATCACTGCATAGTTTGCTTATTCAGAAGGATGGATGTTTGCTAGTTGAGTTTGGAATGCATACCCATGCACATATATATGTGTCAAGATTATAATTTGGCACTGAAACAGTCTTAAGGAGGAAACTTTTTGGAAACACATCACAGCCTGCAGATCTCTGCCATATTTCTTGTTTTTCTTGCAGTTGATGATGGTGCTGCAGAAAAGGAAACATTACCAGAATTTGGAGAAGGCAAAGACACAGGGGGACTGGTGCCTGGGAAATCATTAGTCTTTGCAACACTGGAGCTGTGTGTTTGTATTCTTGTCAGACAACTTCCCCAGCTCAACCCTAAATTAACTTGTAGCCCTGCAGTTCAACCTGGAAAACATCTGTTACTCTCAGAAGATGGAAGTAGACTGGTAGCAGCAGCATTAGTTATTCTCTCTGATGTTCCTGCAATCTGCTCTCCTGAAGGTATGCTATTTCACCACAAGAAAAGATAAATGAGAGACTATTAGGACTTTCTCTCCCTTTGTTATTACCTAATTTTCTTAGCTGGCTAAATCTGGCAGCAAGTTTTGTTGATTTGCTTGTGACAATTTCCTTTTCTAATTATTTTTTGAGTGTCAAATTGCAAAACAAGTTACAAAACTGAAGCAATTAAATGAGTATTTTCTCTTTTCCTCCCACCGTATAGCAGTGCAATTAATAGATTCATTTTGTACTGGGAGGCATACAACAGCTACATGATTATATTCCACTTGAATTGCCTATTTTGGAATTTATAATGCAGACATAAATTAAATTTAAAAGGGAAATGTGTGATGTTACCTTTCCATCATTTGAACATTAACAAACAGCTGGAAGAAGTTGCAGTTGAATTCTCAGATTCGTTGACTTTTACTCATGATTCATTTTGGATTCACTCCAAAACCTAAATATTGTTGTTACACCTTATGCAAATTTCTGGCAATTTACCACCCTTGAAAATTTTTTTTTTTTTTAATTTTTTTATTTGTTCTCTGTTAAACAATTCTTCTATGGGGAATATGATACTCCAAATGGAATAGCTGGCAGCCCTTGCAATCCTTGTAAGGTGATGAGATGCTTTCTCATTTCCATCTGCACCCCGTTATTTATCAGTTCAAAGAGAAAGGAAATAAACATAGCATCACTTAGATCTGAGGACAACTGTCTTGTATGAAAAATAATCTGTGATTTTTTTTCTCACTGTAGTTGTCCTAATCTTTAGCTGTCCATGTTATTCCACAAACCAACAGCTTGCAGGATCAGACCACAGGGAATGTTTGTACTACAGAAGTTCAGCATTTAGTTCAGGTGACTAAAGAGAGGAGCTTAAGCTTGCTTATACAGTCAGTTGAATAAGGAAGCAGCTCCAAAAGTCAGCTCACATAATCAAAGAGATGAGAATTCCTCTGTGGAAATGCATAATTTTTTTCCTCCTTTAGCAGGTAACTGAAGTTACAGCCCTGTGACTGCCATGTCTCTTCAGGCACCTGTCATGATATGTTTGCATAAAAGAATTTGCAAGTAAATGATGTTTATGACCTACATTACCTACTGAATTCCAACAGTAAATTTTCAAGGACTTGGCTGTTCAAAAATAGATGTCCTCAGCTTCAGAAAATACTTATGCATGTCAGAGACCCACATCATTCAACAGGTCTCTCATGAACATCAGTATGTTAAAATCTTAAAAACATAAGCATTTTGCTGATTAGGGAATGAGAATATTAAGCCATATGCTTAGCTCTGTGCTTTGCTGAGTCATAACTTAGGACAGGAGCAACACATAAGTATGCAGGTTTCTAGATTGCCTCCAATATATGCAGAATTCTGTATTACTTTAAGATGCCAAGACATAAAAATAAGTGAAACTACTATGCCATGTTATTCCTCTGAATTTTAAAACATATTTAGTGGCCTCTCATTATGACTGGTCAACTATCAAAATCTCAGACATTAAAATCTCTTCACTAGCCTATGGAGCAATCTGCTTCCCTCCTTATGTCTTCTCTTTTCCAAGATATTTCTATTCTAATTTTAGGATTTTTTATATGTATATTTATTCTGAAGTCCTTATTACTCTGACTAAATTCTTGACGTCAGTCTTGATTTCCTAGAGCAATGGCATCTTTAGCTAACCACACATCATGTGGTAGAAGTATTTCCTCTTGCCAGTTTTGAAATTACCCCTCTTAATTTCCTTCACTGTATTGTCTTCATGTGCAAAATATACTTAGATGCTTATACTTTGTTTTCTACTCTTCTTTCTATATAGTAGTATATACAAAGAATATGCTATGTACCAGTATATATACTAGTATATACTGTATACACTACTATACTGTGTGTTCTTCCATGAGAATCACCTCCTCAGTGGTTCTGATCTTTCTGTTCTTCCTTTTCACTGAATATGACATAATTCCACACTTCATATAGTAAAATCATCAAGAAAAAGATTTACAATGCTAATTTTAAAGGGGAAGAAGTTTAAGACTTCCTGTTTGCTATAGCAGGCCACATGATATTTCAAATCTTTTCTTCAAATTACCAGTGCCTCAATTCATAGATACGCTTAAAAATGATAAATTATAAATAAAAAAGATAATCCAAGAAAACTGCCTCATTTTTTTTAATGTAGAAAGTACTTGCTTTTGTTTTTTAATCTCTGTGAAAATAATTTGCATTGTTTTACAGGAAGTGTTTCGGTTCTTCCTACTATTTTGTACCTAATTATTGGAGTACTTAAAGAAACCGCTGTGAAATTGCGAGATGGTCAGTTACCTCTGACAGTTGCTGCATCTCTGCAAGCTCTTAAAGGACTCTTGTCTTCTCCAATGGCTCGAGCAGAGAAGAGTCAGAATGCTTGGACTGATCTCCTACGTAGTGCTTTGGTCTCAGTTCTTGACTGTTGGGATAAAGGTAAGCACAAATACTGGGTTTATGAGTTCGAAAACAAAATAAACAGTGTTTCTGTGAAACGTTGTTTGGTTTTATTTAAATGGAATTCATGCACATCTAAAAAAGGACTTCTCTCTTAGTCACAAGAGAATTAGCTGGTTACTAAGTGCTGTTGAAACTATAGTGCAGTGTTGTCCCTACAGTCCATATGAGAAGCCATCATCTATAAAAGTATAAATGTGGGTGTCATGATTTAAGCCCAGCTGGAAATCAGGCACCACACAGCCACTCACTCAACCCCCACTTGCTCTTCCCCCTACCCTAGTGGAATGGGGAGAAGAATCAAAGTTAAACTTGTATGTTGAGATAAAAAAAGTTTAATAATTGAAACTGAAGTAAAATCAAGTAATAATGGTAGATGATAATAATAATGATAACAAAAAGAGAAAAACAAGCGATGCACTGCGCAACTGCTCACCACCTTCTCACCAGTGCCAGACCCCCATTCCCAAACCGAGACTGGCTGCCCTTCCAAGTAATTCCCCCCAGTTTATGTCCTGGGCATGATGTTCTATGGTGTGGGGTATCCCTTTGGTCACTTTGGGTCACCCATCCCAGCTATGTTTGCTCCCAGTTTCATTTGCTTATCTTCTCACTGGCACAGTGTGAGACAAGGGAAAAGGTCTGTGACTTCAGATAAACACAGCTTAGAAAAAACAAAACATCTGTGTGTTATCAACACCATTCTCATTCTGAATCCAAAACACAGCACTGCAACAGCTTCTGAGAAGAAATTAGCTGTACCCCAGCTGGAGCTAGGACAGTGGGTTTGCAGGCATACCTCCTGTGTTGTGTGGTGCCACAGTGAGTTCCATGGCACGAAGGCATAAGGAGCAGCTATGGCTTCAGTGTAGACCTGATCTTAAACAGCATGACAGCTGTACACTGAGTGCAGATTCTCCACTAAGAGTTAGTGTCTGTAGTGAAGCAGTAGTGTAAGAAAATAAATTTTTTTGTCTTGAATCAGTTTACTCGGCGCTGCTGCTTCAACTTCCAGAGTTTGTAGTATTTTTACGTTTAATCTCTTTAAGTTGTAATTAGTTGTAACTTTTCTTTACAAAACTGTTTAACTTATAGCAAAAGAATATATATTCTAAATGCAAATTTTATATTATTCTCAAAATGACTGTACTCTAATATGTCATACCAACTCTTCAAAGACATTTATAGTACTTTATACAAAGAAACAATAGAATAGGAGTATGCTGGAATTTCTAAATATCCTTATGATCACCCCTGAATTCCCATCTTGGCCTTGGCTTTTATTGCAGTAAAAGTCCATATCACTGTATCAGAGTATGTTGTGTATTTGAAAAGAGAGGTTCCTAAAGAAACGTAGACATTGATATTTCTATTCCACCTCTTTGTACCACTTAAACTCATAGAATTTTTCATGTCAATCTAACAGTCTTCTTACTTGGTTGATAGTAGATGGCCTTCTCCAAGAACTCGATGAAGTCAGCCTTCTCACTGCTATTACAGTATTTGTTATGTCTACCAGCCCAGAAGTTACTACTGTAGAGTGCCTTCAGAAGCGTTGTATTGAGAAGTTTAAAACAACACTTGACTCAAAAGATCCTCTTGTAAGTACTGGTGGAGTTACAAGACTGTCTCTATCATACTGAATGAATATTAGCTTAATTTAGTTGTGTTGCTAGTTGGTGGAAGTTAATTCTCTCCTGACTGTATCTGTTGTACTTTAAAATACAGTTTGAACAAGTGAGCAAGAACATATCCAGCAGTGCATTTAATCATTGTTCTCTATGTAGTTCTGTACTCCTATTATTTGGTTTTGTTATTGCATCAGATTCAGTGCTTTATATATTGCTAGGTACACAAAACAGTTGTGTAGTGTTTCAGGCACCTGTTGAATTTTTTTTTTTTTTTTCATTTTATCTTCAAAACACAGATATAGTGTCTTTTGCACAGGAAATCCCTCAGCTGTGAGTCTTCAGGAGCTGGAGGAAGTACCACTAGAAAACTGTTACTCTCCCATGAACATCAGCTCCTGCTGCTGGATGCAGCTTACTGAACTAGATTAATGCTTTGTTCTGACCTAGCACAAATATTTTCATGTAGTGACATTAGAGTATAGTGCCACAGTTCATATATTACCATCCTTCACCTAAAAAAATAATGTATTGGGGGGGAAAAAAGATATTTATACAAATGGCTTTTTTAGGTGTTGGGACCTAAGTTTGAAAGTTCAGCTCTGAAAATAACATGCATTAGATTTCATATTTGTTGAAATTCACTGTAAGCTACTTTTCTTGCATCTTCCCTGTATATATTTGTGTAGTAATAAAAACTAAAATTTCACTTACTTGAGAAATAACTGTAAGACAATACTTTTTAATCTATCAGTACATTCCTAATATTGTAAACTTTGGTTTTCTCTGTTAGAAAACTGAAAATGTGAAATATGACTGCAAGAAAATATTAGCATGCGTTTGCAAATTTTATCCAAGTATTTAGGCATCAGCTGTTGAGAAATTATGTAGGAACTTGTCAGTTTCAGTCCTATTGACTTGCAACAAGATGCAAGCTACTGCACCATTTAAGGCATTTTAAAATTGTGCCAACAGTTTGACAGGGATATTGCTTATAATTTAAGCACTTCTTTTTCAGTATTATTGCAGTTTTGCTAAGAAGAGAGTATTTTCAAAATAATACTAATCTTCAAACAATAATAGTATTTTTTTCTTAATTCAAAAATGTCAGACTTGATGGAAAAAAACAGGAAGAATGATCTGGTTTCTATTAAAAATTGATTACAAGTTACAATGCTCCTATAAAGTATTATACATGAGCAGCCTACAACCTGATGAATTTTCAAGTTGTGAGGCACATTTTTCCCCCTCACAAAAATTTTATCTGACAAGCTGTTAGATTCAGAACACCCAGAGATGTATTTTGAACTATAAACGCTTTGTAACTGCAAATTTCATTTTCCCTTTAGGTACAGTGTAAGTGCTACCAGCTGCTGCACTCCATCTTTCAGCATCCAAACAAAACTGTGTCATACCCTTACATCCATTCCTTAGCACCATCCATTGTGGGGAAACTGCAGGAAACAGAAAAAGCAAAACCAGAAAATGCTGCTGAACTTCAAGTCATTCAGGAGGGAATAAAGGTGGTCACAGCTCTGACAGCTGCTGCTGAGGAACAGCACCGTAAGTTCCTTCCATTCCTTGTACCCAAAGCATTAAAGATGCTCAGAGTTGCCATAGATAACAAACTAAAACTGAAATGACCACTAGGAATTCAGTCCTGAGCCCTAACTGCCAACAAAATTGCTCACAGGAATGTTGGGGTTTTTTTTACCCTACAGTCCAGCTAACATCTGCAACTTTACAGTTTGAATTAAGTGTTAACTTAGAGAAATACTTCCAGTTAGATTTTGGCACTCTTTTTAAAAATTGTGTCTTTATTTTCAATGTTTATAGGTGCTCACTTGGTGGCCTGCTTTCTTCCCATCCTCATTTCCTTTCTTTTGGATGAAAATGCACTGGTTTCTGCTACAATCTCAGCAAAAAATCTACATGAGTTTGCTTTGCAAACTCTGATGCAGATTGGTCCACAGTACTCATCAGTTTTTAAAAAACTAATGGCTTCCTCTCCAACTATGAAAGCCAGGCTTGAGTCAGCTGTCAAAGGCAATCAAGAAAGCATCAAAGTGAAGACTACTAAACATGCAAAAAATCCTGGGAAAAGTTCAAGCATTCAGCTAAAGACCAATTTTCTTTAAAGCCCCATATTGTCATTTTATGCACTTTGATATCGACAGCAAAAAAGTCCCTTTTAATTTCTAATCACAAAGGATTGTCATGAGTTGAACTCATGTATTTCATTTTGTGCTGAAGTATTACAGAAAGTTTTTAAGAGAAAGCAAGTCTCTAGATAACTTTCTCTTAGTGTATGGCTTCTTAAATATCTCTAAACACTATGAGTAAATTGGAGGTCGTCAAATCTGTATTTTTTTAAATAATTTTAGGCTAAAATATCAGAAATGCACATGCCTTTATTAAAAAAATATAGTGAACTTTACCAGAGATATATTTAGGAGCATCCCACACTTAGCCATTAAGTAAAGTTAACTTTTTATTTTGAATCAACATTTGTCAAAAATAAGTTACTGTAATTGGTTTTTGGATTTAACAAGGACATAAATTTACTTACAGGTTGTAATCTATGCTAATTACTAATTTAACACACTGCATCATTCATTAAACAGATTAAATAACCTTGTAAGCCTTATAATAGTTTGTTGTTGATCTCAGAAAATTCAGCTCAGTAAAGGTAATATGGATAGCTTTAATCCTAGTAACATCTTGAGCTGGCCAAGATGTAGGGAATGCTGTGAAATGCAGCTCTGCAGTGCCTCTCTGGGGACTCTTTCCAGAGTGGGACTGTCGTGCATGTGCAAGGATTGACAGGCTCCGTGCCTTGCTGCTTGACACAGTCTCACGTTTCAGGATGTGTACTTTGATAAGTTTGTATTAGGGGAGCCAGGCAATAGCTTACATATCCTGTCCAGGACTGGACAGCAATTTTAACATAACTGTGCCTCAATTCAGACCTCTGCTCTATCTGGATGGATGTTCCCTGATCTTTGAATGATCGCTGATGTATACATGTAATTTAATTTCTGTATCTCTGCAGGGAGAGATGGAAGTATTTGAAGTCATGTCGTCTTGTGTCTATAAATAGAGTGCAACAAACTCATAATAAGTATGTAATTAACATTTTTAGCAAGGAACATATTTTATTATAGAAAAATAACTATCAAAACTGCAATGGCTATAAAGTATTTTCTAAGTACAATGTATTGACTTCTTTCTTAATACCAGTATTACCTAAACCAAACACTGTCAAACTGAGGATACTATTTCCTTCTTGAATCTAATTGCTTTAAAAGGAAGAAGAACAAAATATTTACGGAACTGAGAAACGCACTGTGACTCAGGAAGAGTGTGATGTACTGTATTTTATTAGAAGTTTTGTATATAAATATAATTGTAAATTGTACAGAATTAACAATTTGACCAAAGTTCTAACAATTCTTTTTTCTAATTTACATAAATAAAACTAATTTTCTTCACCTAATATTTGTCTTATTTTATCCAGTAACAGAGGATCTCTAAGGACTTGTGTATCAGACAAAAACGGTTGTATGCTGCCTCAAGGAAACTAATAATAAATGTATCAATAATAAATGCATCAAGGTCTGTGACTTGACATTGCAGGTCTTCCTCTGTTGTGAGTAACACAATGAGTAAATCAGGGAGATTTTTTTGTGTGTAAATCCCTGTTTTGTGTCAAATGCTGAAATGTGTGAACTGTGGGAAGATGGTTGAGACGCCTTCCATCTTTCCCTGGCAAACCAGAAGTCCTATGTTCCACTTCTTCATTGAAGTCAAATCTGTAGTTGCTGGCTGTTTTAAAAGGGACTTACATTAGATTTGGCAGTTGCTCATCTTTATCTTGTTGCTTAACCTTTCCAAGTTTACTGGTGGGGATTTTGTTTTGTTTTGTTTCCCAAGGCGGCTTCTGGAAAATCATAGATTCTTATGAAACTTAAAAGTTTTAAATGAAACTCAAGTGATGTTTGCTATTAAAATGGCCAAATATATTGTTGAGAAAGTTAGTTGCTACAAAAGGTATTTTCTGTCATGTATAGCAATCTATCAACTTTTTTTTCATGTTGATAAGACAATCTATTGAAAACCTACTTTGCTCAAAAACTTTTAAGAAGCATATTCAAATTGCAAGAGCACCAAGAAAGGCTGTTAAAAGCCAAAAATTAAAGTTCAGTGCAGCTTAGTCCTAGATTTCTTAGAAGGTCTTGTTGCAGTACCTCACAACTGAGCCATTGAGAAGTTGCCATAATTATGTGATTTGACATGTGGCCATGTGGAAAAGTACCATTTTCAAAATATCTGTGTAATGCAGAAGCAAAAGTGATTCCAACTGCTGCTAATTCTTAATGTCAATTGTAAATTAGGACGAATAAGTGAGCTTTATTTATCCAGATAATTAATTTATCCACATAGTAAAAATACCTGTGCCCTGAGTTCTACTTGGTTACATATGTATATGTATGAAACAATGAGTTGGATCATATGAATAAAACTACTCATTTTAGATTTTATAAATTAATCTTACAGATATAATCTTGTTTCAGTTATAAAAAGATTTTGACCTTTAAATACCAGGTGTTTTTGATGCAGTCTTAGAAGGAGCTTGCATCATTCTCTTTTTTCCTGAAGAAATAAGGAAGACCACAGAGCAGTTTTGGTTTTAATTCCACTTGTCCCTTTGAGGCATTTCTTGACATGCAAGCTCTCTTGTCTAGCCAAGCAAAAAGAGCCAAATATATGTTTAGCCAGAAACCAAGGCCCCACTTTTGGCACTCCTGGCACTCTGTCTCTTGCCTCCTTCCTGATTGTTTTCTGTACCATTTCTCTACAAGCACCAGTACATTTTTTTCCAGTAAATTGTCCCTGCAATGAAGCCTGTGGTCTGCATGCATGTTTACTTTGTATGCTTCCACTGTTTATACAAGAAGTTTAATGGGTTTGTGTGACAAAAGATCCTGTCTATGTCTAACCTCAAGTGCATATATACATGTATGAGTACATCATGCAATGTGCTATTTAAGTGCAATGCAAAAATTATTTGCAGACAACTTTCTGTTGGCTGCAACAAACTAGAATTAGTCAGAACTGTGCAAAAGCATCACACAGCTGGGATGTGCTGGGTTCTAACTGGATACAAGTCTGTAGCACTGCAGCTGAAATAGCAGCTTTTCTGTTAGTATTGCTTAGACTAGAATAAGTCTGAGATCGATCTGGTGTGTTCCAAAGTGCAGGAGTCACCTTCAGGCTGAGAGAAGTATCAGTCCAGTGATGCACATATTACCATAAAATAGGATTATCAAGTGCATAAGAAGCATAGCAGATTTTTCTGTTAATGAATGTCAGTTACTAATTGGAATTTCCAAAGGGATTTTTCCCCTAAGACTGCCATAGCTGTATCAAAGTGAGTTGTTGCAATTGCAGGAGTGGTGGAGGGATCTAGGATCATTTGCTTGTTTATCAGAAGTAACAGTAATACTGCTTAATAAGGAATCAGGTGGAAAATTCAACAGCGTTTCAATATAGTTTTAATTTGAATAAAGTTGGATGTATCTGTGACAATAACAACATATAAGGGGTCACTGTGATGGTCTCCTCTAAAGCTTCATCCCTAATCTCAACACTAGGTGTACATATTTTGTTCTCTGGTTCCTGAAGTGTAGCTCTCTTATCAGTAGACAAGAAGTCAGAAACAGTTTCCAAGAAAAACATGTTTCTTGACCACTACTGGTCTACTAATAAACCACTTGTGCTTCCTGACAGTGAAAAACCTAGCCAATGTTGCTTCAATTTAGGCAAGAAAGCAAGGGGGAAAAACCTTAAACAATTTACACTTTGTTTAGGAAGAACATAAAGCAAGGTGGATTATTTGTCTACTTCTCTGCACTGTGGTGTCAAAAACCACTGGAAGAGTCACTCCACTGTGTCCTGAAAGCAGCATTGCTTGACCAGTCCTGATCCTGGGGGTGTCTTCTTGCACGAGAACCTCTAATCCTAAAAGCTGGCTAATAAACTGCTTCTGTGCAGCCAAGTGTAAAAAGAAGTGCTCAGATTTGTCCATAGCACCCAGGCAGGAGCATCTCTGGAGCTGTTTCTGTAGGTGACATTTCACAGAGGACTCCCATTCAGTTAGCTGAAGTTTGTAGCAAGCAGATCAAGCTCTTTAATGACAGTGGGCTATGGATTCAAAGACATAAAAAATTAAAAAGCATATTTGGCCACATATGGAATGCTCTACCTGCCTCTAACATATTTAAAGTAATGAATACTGAAAGTTGGTTATGCAAAATGAAGTGAGCCAGCAGCATTTGATAGATTATGTTATCTGCACAAGGAAACCCTAAAGATGTCAGTGCTATACCACCAACCTATCCAAAATGTGTGGTTCTTACTTTGATTTTGATGTACAGTTGTGGATTTTTTAAGCTCTTTTTTTTTTTTCCTAAAATATTCTCTGGATTCTCTGGAGAATAAATGGTTTATTCCATGTAACAATGAAAGGGGAAGTTACATCTAAATATAGCAAAATTAGGGCTGAAGATATTGTCTGAGAAACAGGTCAGTGCAAAAGCAGGCTTTTAAAACCTCCTGCAGTAACCAGTGGTACATTAACCCAAATTTACTCATTCTGCAGCCAAATGTCTGTTCTGCTCTATGGTCCTATGCCACTTCCATACTCCCATTAATCTGAAGTGCAAAATCTGATTCTAGAAGGAAGAATGTGGCATCAAACCCCCCTCCTCTGGGCTTGCATTCCAGCTGCTTAATGCTGGCACATGCAGGATCAAAAAAGTTGTGAGGATGAGGGGCAGCCAGAGCAGAGCCTGCTGTCTGTGTGCATGTTAGTGCCTGTGCCAGTTTGCCTACTTATTGCACAGAAAAACTTATTGTTATGTATCTAAAGAGGTTTGCAGATGAAGAAAATCTCTTTCTAAAAATTGCTGATAAGAAGCTAAATTTAGTAATGACAAAGATTGATAAAGTCCCATTCTAAGCTACAGCCTGATAATTTGCAATTGTGTAGCCTAAAAAAAATGCAATTTTTAACCAGTATTAATATTCATGTATTAAAATTTATGTGAACTATCTCACTGCCAGTATAGAATTACTGAGAGTCCTTGTTGGTACTAGTGGGAATTTTTTCTTATTATAACCTTCTCTGGGGACAGTTTTGTTTGTGGTATTTTCGTAAGCATTTTTTTTCTTCCCAGTGCATCAGTTCTCTGTGTCCTTTTCCATGAAAAAAGAAGAAGGTTTCTATGAGACACATTTTCTGTGGAAGTATGACGTACAGGCCTCAGGGATTCTGGAAACAATTTTGATTTGTATCTAAAAATAGAAATATTATGCAATTTGAAAATACAACCTATCATTATGAAGGCAAATGCTCTTAACCTCATCTTCCCTCATGCAAAATTCATGTCAAACACCAAGAAAAAATTGTCACAGATCTGTGCATGTTTTACAGGAAACACAAAGATAACTGGTTCAAGCTGCTGCCACAAAATTAACCTGAAATTCAGTTAGGGGAATAAAAGAATTTGCTTATAGGAAAAAATTAGGTACTTCTTCAAGTGCATTTATTAAATAATCAAGGATGAGCTGAAGAGAGGAAATAGAAGTTGCAATACAATTGAATGTATTTTCCCCTCCAATCTGGGGCACAAGGCAAGCTGGTGCTCAGCAGCCAGGGAGTCAAGCCACACAGTAATGTGGCTGAGGGTGGGGAGGGTAGATGGCTTATTTTTAGTCCATTCCTCCCAGTTCCCTCTTGAAACCAGCTAATCTGGGTATAATTTACTTTTGTAGACTGAGAATTCTTAAACTGGAGAGAGTCTCAAGAACGAGTGGTCTTGAGTTGGAGCCACAACCAGTTGGAGCACAGCCCTTGGCAGCCTCTAAACCATACAGGAAATGTAGATACATGCAGATCCTTGGTGCCTGAAGACTTGCAGCCTTCTATCCTGATTTTCCCACATAACTTCAGAGATGTGTCCCCCTCTAGGTACAGGGAGGAAAGATACTCAGTGGGCATGGTATGAACCACCAAAGCAGTTTTCTCTGTGTGAGGGCAGCTGCACCTGGGGAAGCTATGGGTGGATAAGTGATTTCTGAGTAGGCAGTTTCCTACCTTTCCAGAAGGTTTCTGTAGGAATCTGCTCCTCACACTGGCACCTGTTCTGGGATGCCACTGGTCCATGCAGCTACTGCTGCCCAGGAACTCTGAGTGTTGTGTGTGTGCATTGCTCAGTGGCCCTGATCTGTGCTGAGACTGCTGCTAGTCAAGTGCTACCAGCCTTTGTGGATAAATTCCAAAGATACCCAGCAGTGAGCTGCTCCTCACATTGCTCTGGGCCACAGTGCAAGCAATGTGTGTCCCTGGGATCCGTGGGAGCAGCAGTGGCTGAAGCCTGCCAACACACCTCTGTTTATCCACACAACGTCCTGCTCATTCTCTGCACTCACAACAGCATTCAGAGCCACGAACTGCAGTGATTCAGGACAAGCAGCAGTCATTCCTAAAGACTTCTGGAGATTTTCCTGGCCAAGACAGAAGGGAAATAGCTGTTAGATGTGCTGGCTGTAGAGCAGAGAGGCTACAGAAGCAACTACTGCCTGTGGCAACTGGCTGTTCCAGGCTGTGGTACATCTTGGCTGGATCTACTTTACATTTGGTGGTCAGGATTTAAAACTATATTCTTCACAGGCTTGTTCTTCACTTTACCTAAAAGAAAAGCTTTCAATGTCGTGACTTTCTCCTTCAGAGTGTAATGAATGTATTAACTGTCAGGGGTTCTCTCCCGAACCTCTAGGTTTGTGAAGCTGTACCTAGACTACACAGAATTCCCCAAAAAGAACTGAGCCTTTAATTTACTTTTTTTTTTTTTTTTTTGTATCTGTGTATAACTAGTAAGTGCAAGGACTTGGGCAGACATGCAAGTGTCTAAAATCCAGTTCCTCTTGCTAAAACCCCGTAATGAAGACTATGTGCAGCTTGCTGTTGGAGATCTTTTCTGGTTGTGCTCCTTATGTTGGAGTGGCCAACACCCAGCCATGACTTGCTGAGTGACTTCTGCTGGGTACAAGTGCCAGAGGGCAACATGCTCCAGACAGTGAGCCAGGAGAGGTGGCTCTGGAGATGGGGCAGCTCGGAAGAAAAAGCTTTGGGAAAGGAGCAAACACAAAGGCTGCTGAGAAAGCAACAACATTCTGGGGAGATCTTAAAAATCAAATGCTGAAGGATTAGGACAGGATAGAAAGGAAGGAACAGGGAAGCAGAGCAAGAGTCACATGCTTCGGTAGTAAAAGAAGCAAGAGAAAAATAATAATTAAATCAGTCACCTTGTTGATTCATTGCTTCAAACAGCCTGTGTGAAATATCATAACTTATTAGTTGACCAGAATACTAAAAAATATTTTACAAATTAAACTGCTCTGATTTGTAAAGTTCACACAATCTTCTGTTACATGAGATTTGCTTGTTCTGTTTTGTACTACCTATAATTTAGGAAGAGACCACCAACCACCCATGTAAACCAAGGAAAAACACTTAGTAGTAGCAGCACAGGATGAGACAACAGTTAACAACATTACTATAAATAGTAACACAGCTACTTGCATACAATGCTGGAAGTCTCTACCTGTTACTAAAATATGCAAAGCTGCCACAACAGGATCACATTCTGTACAGCCTCTAAGTAAACCATGAAAGCAGCCACTGCAATGATGGAAACTTCATCAGAAAGCACTCCATGTTCCACACACACACAAAAGGAAAGTTTTTCATATTATGCAAAGGAGGAGGACAAGTTAGCAATGATGTAATAATCATCAAATGCAACAGCAGCCACACGCCCTGGTTTCCATTGCCTTCTCAGTGCTGGTTACAACACCCGTGTGTACACGCTTTGGATGTTTCCATCAACAGATTTTGAAACTGATTATGAGGACTGAATTGAATGGCAGAATTTTCACCACTCTCCTTAGGTTAGGGTTTTGACCTAAACAGGTGGGCAGTCTTTGGAAATGAAGATGATTCCTTGATGGGTGTTCAGAGAGCGGAGGAAATGCCGAGCTGGGAAGTGCCACTGTTCAGCAGCAGATGAGTTTTTCTAGGGCAGGTAGATGGGACCAGAGTGCACTTACTGGTTCCTGGTTACTGTGATCCCAGGGAGCTGCCAGCTGCCTGTAATTGCTGGCAGCAGCTCAGTCCCTTCAGGGCAGAGAAGAAAGAATAAATACCTTCAGCCTTTAATTATAGCTTGTTCTCACTCCCCAGTTAATAAGAAATGGAAGCTGCTGATAGCACAGTCTGTACTAAGTAGGCCTAAGACGGGAACTGATTTTTAAAAACTCAAATAAATGTGCTTGCTGTCCTTTCGGGGAGAGAGAGGTACTGGAAACAAATCATGGAGGTGCCAGAGGAAATATTCTGTGAAGAGTGAGTACTGCTGTGCCCTTGTTTGTGCCTCCCCATCCCAAGCCCACAGGAGAGGGTCTGGTTACTTGCAGAGTGCCAGCCTTATTGGCCTTGGCAGACATGCATTGAGGCCACATTGAGGGCTTCTGTCATGCAAATAACATTCTTGCTGTACTGGTTATCTGGGTAAGAAGTCCTAATAGCAGCTGGTAGCAAATGCTGGCTAGATATCAGAGCTTCTGAATTTCTTCACAGCTACAGCAAGGCCAATGAACTGACATTGATAACAGGGTTGTTCCACAGCAAAATAATGTTTGTGAATTGGTCAAGGTTTTAAGCTATTCCCATTTCAAAATCCAAGATTATCCTGAGTCTTAGCTGAACAGTCAGTGTTGGCTCCTATTCTACCAACTAGATCGCTAGAACTGGTGGATAAATTCTCAGTAATTAACATTGTACCAAGGTAAACATTGTACCAAATGAGACAGAATCCTGAAAACAAAATAATCCCTGGAAACCCCCAAAAATTTAATAACAATTTGATATTATTTGTAAACTTGAGAAAATTGGTTATTTATCATTGCACGGTAAAATGTTTATATAAGGTAAGCGTAGGAAAGCTTTTTTCTCGGGTTTGTTTCTGGTCTAAAATCACACTACTCCATTTCTTCAAAGTAGGTTAGACTCAAAAACCAGATGGGGTACATTAATGAAAGGGTGGTAATGAGATTAACTTCATCATTTTACATTTTGGTATCTGATAAGTCACTGTAATGTTTTGGTTTTCATGCTGGAGTTTGTGGAACTGTTTAAGAATTGAAATATACATAAATGTGTTAGCCTTCTTTTTTTTCTTGTAGGTCCACCATTTACTGCTTTCTTCAGACATCTGGTGTGATCTGAACTTTGATGTAAGGCTGAGCTTAAAGGTTATCCTACACAGAGCATTCTGATTCCATGGCTCTGAAAGCTGAAAGCAACACTTAAGCACAATTTAAATAAAATCCAAATATTTTGGTAGCCAAACCTTGATTTTAAATACTGGAATTCTCTGGAATTTCAAGTCACTTTGCATGTAAAGCTTAGTCTGGAGTGAAAATGGGAGAAGGGAAGGAAAAAGTATTGGACAGTCTGCCAAGGAAAATTTTGAATTTACTGCAGATTGGACTTAGACATGGCATCATTTCTGGGGAGAAAAAAAAATAGCAAAGGGGTCTACTTTTCAGAAATATTGTATCACCGGTATTGAACCAGTTCAGAGGTTTTTTTGAGAAGAGTTTGCACTGGCCTATCAGACAGACACAGCCTTGCTACCCCCATCACCAGGCCTGAAGGAAGGTACAGTGTAGAGCCCCCCAGGGGATTCCTGCTGGGACAGGAGGGGGAGCAGGAGCCTGTGGGATGGGTGGCAGAGAACAAGGGTACTCAGGAGTGCCTGCAAGGGGCAGGGAGCACTGTGGGACTCCCAGCTCTCTCCTACCCATTCTATTTGATCTTAACAGAAGAAGTTTATGTGTAGGATGTGTCTCTCAGAGGCCTGTTTGAGGGATGGAAAACCCAATGCACCAGTTTTTCCATGTAAGCTATAATTTTGGAAAGCTATTTAAGGCATTCTGGAGACCAAAATGTGTTTCCTTAAAAATCCTTTAACCTCCTGTGAAAACTGCACCAAACACAGAGTTGTTGTTAGTGGTATGGGAAAGGGGGGAGAGAATGGGAAGCTCTTTCACAGGAATGCACGTGTTGCTACAGCCCCAGAAATGCTCTACATCTGACATGAAAGGCCCTGAGGAACAAAATGTTTTATCAGTCAGGATTGGTCTTAAGTTGACTGTGCCAGACAGCTCTACCAAGAGAGGCTGCCTGAAAGGAAACCCAGCAGCATCACTGTGAAGTGATACTGAAAGCATCATTTCTATTTACATAATTTATACTAATAAAATTAATTCTAATATTCAAATTGTTGGTCTTATTTACAACTATCTAAGGACATCAGAAAGAGAATCCTTCTCTAATGCAACTGCGTATTTCAGATCAGTACAAGATAGATTAGTTTTGCATTATTTTTTATTCTGGTATTCTATGTTTTTATAAATCACAACTGGTACTGGCAGGACTACCCTTTATTATTAACTATTAAGCTTGCTTTTAGTTCTCAGCTGTGATTTGTGCTTACTCTTGACAGCATAAAGCATCACTGAGCTGAGGCAGGAAGTGTCAGCATGCACCAGCACTGTGTTGACTCCTGCCAGTGCAAAAAGCTGATTTATTTAGCTAGAGAAGCAGGGTGGGGAGGGAAACAAGGTGGAGTTAGTGCAGAATCAGCACCACCTTTTACAGAATTCAGCCATATTAATGGCTTACTGACCAAGGGTGACATTTTCTCTTTTTTTAAGCTAAATATGTGATGTACCTCATGGTACAATTTGAATGAGCTACCTTTTCATTAAGAGCAATGAATGCAGATGTGTGGTAATGGTGGTGGTGTGTTCAAATCCCCTTATTTTGGAATGTCCCTACTATATCCCTAGTCAACTATGATTTGCAGAATATAGTTGATAATGACACAAACTCTCTCTACTTTTCAAATTCTGCTGCACAACTAAAGCAGCCATGTGGGGAGTCCAAAACTGCTGTGTCAGAGCACAACATCACCTTAGGTGCAGTTAGGTACAGGTTAATACTGGATGGCAGTAAAGAGTCAGATATTTATCTTACAGAAGACACAAAACTGTGTATCATTTTACAGCTGAGAATGGTTTGATGGTTGCATCTCCTAACTGTTTTAGGAGACATCAGGGTATCAGTATCTACCACAACTGTTTACCAAGGTACAGAAGAAAAGCAGATAAGGCTACAATCTCGAAGTCTTCATTAGCTTTATTATCTGTATTATTTAAAACAGGATATTCCATTGCTACAGCATAGTTCTGCTAAAGTATAGATGAGGCACCAGTCACTGAACACAAAGAGCTCATCTTTCTTGCCTAACACCACAGGAGGAAGTCTCTCACTTTCAAATGGGCTTTTGAGTTAATTTCTGCCCACATTTACATGCACAAGAACCTACTGATTGAATTTCATACATTAGTGGGGTACAATATTATTGTGGAGGGCACAATTTACCTCCAAATATCTGTCTTAAGCCTGCTTCCTAAGGTTACCTACTTGAGATAACTTGCATGTGTATTTGCATATATTGCAAATATACCGTGGCCAGTAATGAATTGTTTTTCTCAAAACGTTGCTTACTGCTTTCCTATTGAATTACAACTAATGCTAAATGTTGGGCAACCTTACCAGGCAGAGATGGGGCTGGATTCTGGCTTTGGTTTGTTGTCTAAGTTTCCCAGTAAGGAAAGAAGCCCTGAGTTGGTGTGACATCAGGAAGGCCAGATCCCTCCCAGCTGTGCTCCCATTCTTTCCAGTGCTGAGACAGAATCCTTTCCTCTAGGTGCATCTTTCTTGTCTGTGGGTCAGCCCTGGGCCAGGAAGTGCAGGCTGGCTTGGAGCCATGATCCATATAAAAGTGCAAATGCAGAGCAGCTTCTGGTTTCCTCTTGGCTTTCTTTGCACAACCAAAAGATTTAGCTCAATAGAGTTGGGAGGCCACAGACATGTAGACTTTGGAGTTAAACTGCTAAGCACTTTGTCAGCATGGACTGTGTTACTCTCTGATCTGCTTTGTAGCCTTTGCCTGAATTTTCTGTTTACTGTTAACTCTGAGGTGGAGATGTCTTTTATCTCAGATGTACAGTGAAGCCTGAATCTTCACTGGGGCCTTTCAATATTTAAAATGTCTGTCAGTGACACTGGTCTTCCACTGTGAAATACTTGGGAATCATTAGCATAAGATTCAGCAGCCCCAGGCTATTCCTTCTCTCATCAAGGTCAGAGCAAGGACTGGGACATAGACCAATTGTTGTATATGAAATGGTACTGCAAAAATAACATAGACAAATGTTTCTCCCCCAAAATAACTGCTGATGTTGTCAGTGCAGAACACCACTTACTTTGAGAACATGTTGTAAGCAGATAACATTTCTCTATCAAAATAACTGCCCAGTGTTCCCTATAAATTAGCTGGCAAGAAGAAATCTCAATGGTGTTTCCCACAGAAGGTCTGTCAGGTCTTTGTACTCTTTTGATCAGCACCTTGCTGCTTCTTAAATGAACAGAAGAGAACTGGCACTAGATCTGGGTCTGGGTCTCACCTTAAAATGTCAAGCCATCTAAGAATCCTATTCAAAACTTTGAATTTCTGTAGACTCAGTTTAGCCAAACTAAATCAGTGCTGGCATTTGAGCCCAATTGCATGCTGGCCCAAAAAGGTGAGGCCTTACTGACATCTGTAGAATGGTGTTTCTTTACAAAGATAATTTGGCCTGCTGACCTAAAGGTTGGCACTGTATGAAAAAATGAGTAGAGTGCATTCTTGCTTTGATGCAGACTGGCACACAATACTTAATCATTTTAATAAATTACCTCTGTCCACTGAGACCAGTGTTTACACAGAAATTTTACAGACAGCAAAGCCCCAAAGAGCTAATGTTTTACAGTACAAAAATATAGCCTAATAACACAGAACTGATAGGAAAAGCACATGCAATATGCTTGGATAAGAAAATAATGCTTGTGTCTTACTGTATATAATTAGGAGTCAATGCAATCAGAACAATGATATTGAAAGCTTAGCTGCAGCAACTTGGGCTGGCATTGGACTGAAACTACTTTAGGGCTGACTTCATTTTTTGAGGTATTGGTACCAAGGAACTGAAATACAAAATCCTGTGCACTAGTGGAAGCAATCTGTGACCTGTTCATGGATATTCAATTTTACCAGAATAAGCCAATGGGTCCAAAATGGGTAAAATGGACGGCACAAAATGAAAAATGGATATGAATAATTTATCCTGTGCTACTCACTCATCAGGTGTATCTCTGAACTCCTAAGGAGTTAAAACACAGGTGATGAAACTTTTTAAAAATATGCCAATAACCATGCCTTAAAAAATAAGCAACTTGTAGTTCTCCTTATGTTTGTGTTAGATAGCTAACAGAAAGCTCGTAGGTAAATGATATGATAATTATACCAATTGTCTTTCACGGCCACTTATTCTCCTACAAAAAAAGCAGCTCTACCACAAAGCCATCTACTATCAGATCAAAAGAATCTGCTTAATTGTCCTGGGTGACAATTTGAAATGCAGTGAGCAAAGATAGCATTTGACACCTTTATAACTGTATATCCACACCTTTTCTCTCACCAGAAGTGCTGTTTAATCCAGTACAGCCTGGCGTAAGAACATTTGAGACAGATTAGTTTCTCATTCACAACCTCCTGCTTCTAACATCTTTCCTAAACAGGAACGTGTCAATTTGTTTTTAAAGTCCTTGTTGTGTTTCTCATCCTTTTCCTCACATTCAGCATAGCAGAATGAATTTCAGGGCTTTGATCTTTAGGGGTTATTTCTGGTCTTTTAAAAAATATTTCTGTTAAGGAAGTTAAAAAAAAATTAAGATCAACAAAAGGAAAACAAAAGCTAAGAAAATAGGAGGATTCCCCACAGCATGATTTACTGCATTCACTAGTAATGGGCAAAGAACGAAAATCAACCCTGTTGATATGAAAAGTCCTTCCTCTGTCTTTGCAGAGTCAGTTCCCCATTTTCAGCCAGTTCTATTTAATACAGTTTGTAGCCTGGGAGTAAGTTCAAAGGTTACAGTAGAGGGCAAATCCCAATACATGCCCAATGTGATCTCCATCTATTAATAAAAATTAATGAAGAGAAAACTTGGTGCACAGTTTATTGCCTGTAATATATTCCTTAAGGGATGTACATTCTTTCCTTGCAGAGGTATAGACTTGAGGATCTGCAGAAACCTGGTTTCACATCACTAGAACAATTCTAAACATTGTATAGATTTAACTGAATGGCACCTTTTATACAAACCCAATAATCCAAGCTCAATTGAGATTGCAGAGTGTTAACTTTCTGATCAAACAAACCATCAGTGATGTATGCTACTTTCCCATTTTCCCTAAATGTCATCAGTGTGGCAAAGAAGTTCTCCTGTTTACAGCAGTAAATGATAAAACTTCTTGTCTGTCTCATGTGCCCAAGGATAGTGCTACTATTGAATTTTGCCATGCTCTACCACACTATTCTGGTTATTTTTCCTGGTTTGAATGAAGGATGTAGCTCTTCACAGTTATCAACTAATCTAGAAATTCAGGTTTTAGAAACTTGAAACAGTTTCTTCTTTTTGCATGTCAAAATATTCAGTGGTGGTGAATAGTGCATAATTTCATGACAAGAACAGTAAAAGACATTAGTAAGCTTTAAAGTATGTAAAAGGTACAATCCTTTCAATAAAACTCCAAGATGGATAGTTTTAATCCAAGAATATAGAAGAATCATTTTATGATGAAGACCCTTTCTTCTTATTGTAAGTCTTCTCATCAACAAAGATCATTCAAATAAATTCATAATACTTCATTGAAGCTTTGGGAGACACATCAGATGCTTGGTAGGATTACATGTGTTTTACTCCTGTAACAACAGAGTAGAACTATGAGGAACAAATACCAATCCTTAATTAACCTTCTGATTCAGAAATTTGTAACATAGGCTGTGCCATTAAGGCTGTAAGTAGTCCTGTGATCTGAGTCACTGATCTTTCCTTGCACTTGCCTTGGATCAAGATTTATTGCTGTTGCCTATGGTATGAGGGGACAGGGTAGAGCTGGCAGCCTGAAATAGAGAACTCTTGTTTAAGTTCTGTCTCACTTTCCCCTTGGCAACTGGGGGTAGATGGGGACATGAGTAAGGGCACCTTAATTTCTTTTATGTCCAAAGTAGTGATATAGCTGAAGCTAAAATGAGGTAAAAAGTTTACTCACTTCTCACTTCTCACACTTCAGCCTGGAACAGCAAAAAAGTAAATTTGAAATAAAAAGCATTCCACGAAAAAAACCAAAAAAAACACCACCAAACAACAACAACAACAACAACAACAACAACAACAACAAACCACCCCACATAAGTGAGTTTACTTAGGAAAAAGCACTGTAATGCATATGATTCTGAGCAATAATTTCAGAAAGAAGAAAAGGTAGTTTCAGAGTATTTGCAGATTTCTGAAAAGCACGCTCTTCTGCGGCCGGCCTTGAGGATAAGAAGCTTCCAGGAAGCGGAGCCTCCCCTAAGGAGGAGTCCTTTACAAGCTGGGCAATGACTCAGCCCGGTAGCTCAGTAAACACCAGCGTGTCACTCGCATGTTTGTCACACCAGCGTCACTGGTGTGCTCAGCACGTGGGCCCGTCCCGAGGAGGAAACCTCTCGGGCAGCGCCTGCTGCAGGGTTGCGCCAGAGCCACTCCTGAGCGCAGCTCGCTGAGCAGCAGCAGCAGCAGCAGCACGGGATTGTTTGCCCAGCGCCGCCGCTGCCGAGGCTGCCACGCACCTTTGGGAGTCAAGACGCTGACACTGCGTTTGTGCTCCCCAGGCTTGTGCAACGGTGGCGCGGCTAAGAAGAGACTCTGATAATGTGGGAGGATTCAAATCAAAAAAGCGTTTCACTACTGCATTCTATTTTTTTTAATGGTAAATGTTCTCCATAATAAAATCTTAACAATATAATTAAACAGCCATATTCTATAACACTAAATCTTACCCGATGCAGCAAGAAAGCTTCTGTAATATATGACCTCATTGCTTTGAAATGTGTAGTAAACATTTAGTAACTTTTTCTTAGATGCATAATACTCATCCCAAAAATGAAATGTATGGAATTATTCCTCTTTTGGATTTGTAGGAGTAGGTACTTTCAGAGTTTTCAACTACATTATTGCATGGGTGGCAGAAAAAAAGAGTGTTAAAGCAAAAGAATAAACAATCCATAAATATCCTAACAGTTTTACTTCACTGGGCACAGCCCTGGTCTTCAGCATAAACTACTCACTTAAATTTATGGAGGTGTTCAGGGTCTGCTTATAAACTGTTTGATCTATTTACTACAGAGGAGTGATATTTTTGGAAACATCAGCTTGGCATGTACACCAAAGTAGGCAGACAGCTAACAAAAACATCAGTTATCCTGGGCTCTAGTTGCTGTAACAATTTAAAAAAAAACATGAAGGAATCTGAGTGTTCTTGTTTTGTTCGAATTGTAGGTGTGTTTCAGTTTGATTATTAGTCAGTTTTGTATTTTCTGTAACAAAAGCCCAATTATTCCAGTCTGAAGCTTTCAATCCTTACTATCACACTGTGACAGTAAGAGTGCCCATGGCATTCCTTCTGCTATCACCTAAAACCACATAGAAAACACCAACCTGAATATAAAATAAAAGCAATAATAAATGTTATTCTTCTTGGAGCTATAAGTGAAAAAACACTTGGGCTTTTTCCAATTGTGAGAAGATTTTGTGGAATCCTAGCGAAAAGTGACTTCTTTCCAAAGAGAATGAAATCCTTTGGAGAACACCTGCAATGTCTTCTTGTTGAGAAGCTGTTTTGAGTGGGGTGTCCTTTACACTGTCTCAGAATCTCTCTGTGACTGCAACCCAATCTGTGATCCTCGCTACCCTCATGGCATATTTCACTGTTGTTCACGTGTCCCTGACATCATTCAAGTGATTGTGCTGACATTCTGTCTTTTAAGGCCAGGTTTTAATTTTCAGGTAAATACTCAGCAAAAATGATGGTCATTGCTCAATATAACACTCTACAAAGATCAATCTATGTTGACCCTATGTGGCCTAATTTCCAAAGGCATTGTCAGCCACTTAAACGTGTGGTCTCCTCAAGTGTAGTCATAAAGAGGAATTCTGTTTTATAGCATTATTTAAGACTTAATATAGTAACATGCCTCAGCAACTCACAGTTCCATAAGTGCTAAGACATTTCTGACTCCAGCATTACTATCTCCTTGTTTTGTAAAGGAGGAAACAGAGACACGCAGTGATTGAGGGGTTAGGCCAAGGTCATACATGAAGTGTGTGCCAGCTAGTGTTTGCATTTGGGTAATTTTCTAACTGAATGAAAATTATGTATGTTGCACAAGCATGGGGAACTGGAGTTGTTTTTGCAAGTTTAACACAACGCTCAGTGTGGTTTTCATCAAAGCAGCTACGACAGTCAAGCTCCATTATTTGTCACTTCAGCATGTGCCATCACTTGCCTTCCCCGTCTGGCTGCACTAATCCACATAAAGTCCTCCTTCCTCAGAAGGCTTAGGCCCGGCACTAACAGAACGATAGGCACGGGCTGGAAATTTGGGGGTCTGAACAAACCTCCACTCGTTAAAATTCAAATGAATGTGAGTAATTCCGTACAAATGCCATTCTGATGTCTTTCTTATCTGCTAAGTGCACTCTTACTTGCTAGTGATTTCCTTCTTAGTAAGCATTAAAGAGCAGCCACTTTTGAAGAGGCAGTTCTAGTCTGGATCAGTGCTGCATGCAGAGGGAGTCTGAATGAGTAACTTCAGGGCTATCACTTGCTGTGTTGTATTTCAAAGGAATACTCTCTGACAAAGAGACTGCCAAAAATAATTTGAATGCCCATCAGCACAGGAAGTGAAAAAAAGTATTAATCAGTCAATGAACATATATATTGTAAGAAGTATATCATCAATGAAGCAGAAATGATCCAGTCAGCATTATTTTTCAGATTTGTTCTGGCAAGAAGAAACTGCATAACGAGGAACAAAAATCACTAGCAAACTCTTAAATATTTGAAGTGAATCAGAATGAAAAATGATGCTGATTCTTGACTGAAGCTGTAATACATTACTCAATATACATCTTAGAATAAAGAAGTAATTTGATATATGAAACCGAGCAAGTAATGCAACAGGACATAGAAGTATTTATGTTTCTCTGTTTAGAGATAACTATGTAACTGAAAGATATTTCCAGTATTTAAGTTTTGTACTCCTGCTTCATAGAACTTTAAATCCATGATTCATATTCTTTTCAAGTACAATATTTAAAATTTTTATTTTATTCCTAAATTGAGCTATATTTTAATGCCCTCATATTGTCTACAAACAACCATGTATCTGGTCAGACACCTGAACCAGAAACTGCATTCTATGTGAAAAGAGTGAAATGATTGTTTGATTTCAAATTTTTTGGTCTTTACAATCAAAAATTGGAGTTTATTTTGGTTTTCAGAAGAAATTAATAGTATTTCTTTAACGGAAACTTTTCTTCACAAAAAAAAGCAAAGGCAACTCTTGTGGCATCATGCAACAGGAGCAAGGTCACTTAGCAGATGCGGGTCTCACAAGCCTGGCCTAATTCTGCTGCTTCTGCACTGGTGACAAGTTAAAGAAGACCAAGTTTGTAAATTAAAAGATTGTAGACTCAGTCCTCCTACTGCATTGTGTCCTTAACTTTCAGCACATCAACAGTCTTCCTGACCTCTGAAGGATGAGCACAGGCAAAGGATTCTGGAACAAGTTGCAGTTAACGGAGATGTAACACGGCAAAACAGAAAGGCTAAGCTGCCTTAGAAATCAGAGACAAAAGAACTACTGTTCTTGTGTTCTGAATAAAATAAATGCACCAATAAAGATAACAGTTTCTAGAGGTGTTATTACAACATTGAACAATAAAAATGTCGGCATTTGGCACGTTTTAACCAAGCATGACTGCTATTGCCTTTTTGTTCAGTGTGTAGTTTCAGCCTCCTAATTACAGGAAATGTCTATGATGTAGGTAGGAGTGACATGCAAATGTACAATAATCTTATTTACTGTGCTCACATTAATAGGCTTAAATTCCTTTGCATAACATGTCATCCTACAGAGAAGGAAATTATTTTGGAAATCCTTAATTTTAAATTTCTAGTAGTTTGCTTCCTTTGTCTTTTGATCACTTGCAAGGTAATTGCACCGCATTTTGCAGCAGGTATGGCAGCAGACCACTCTACTACAA
>VZTR01017113.1:33506-43965 GCA_013400775.1 Chaetops frenatus
TATATATAAATTATATATATATATATGTTTTATATGTATATATAATATGGATGTATTTTTCTATTGGTGAGAAAACCAGCCTCTAGACTTTACAGACTTTTTTTCTTCTACTAAGTAAGAACAACACTTCCACGTTTTTGGATACTGTGCGCGTACTATTTCAAGATCTTGGAATTGTTTATTGCTATTAGTTATATGTTGACAAAACTTTAAAGAAAATTTTTCATTTATGAAACTCAACAGCTTTGAGATGGACTTTTAAAACAGCCAGTTTCTTGGAGAATGAAATGGCATGTTTTTCAGAGCTTAGCTTGAGTGACTTTAAATATTAAATATTAGTCCACTTTTACATAAGAAATTATTTGCTTTTGTGATGTAAGTTAAGAAAAAGCCCATCATTTTAGTGCAGTACATCTGGTGATTAAAAGCTGCATATGGTGAGGACTGGCAAAGCTGTGAAACAAGACCACATTAAAAATATTGACATGAATGCTATGTACCATCTCTAAAACTACAACACAGTTTCCATCCTGCTTTCTTAAGGACTTAAGGGCAATACACAGTCTCACTTAGCAAAGAAAGCACAAAATTGGAGGGGGAAAAAAGTATTGAAATGTTGGATTCAGAATCTTGCACTTCATTTTTTGAAGTGAAGTAAGAGGGTTACTTTGCAAACGTGTTCTGAAGGAAATGATATCGCTAATGATAAAAGTAATGATGTCCTTTTGTACAAGAGTAATGGGTATTGAAACCAGTGTTTCAGATCAGCTCAAAACCAGAAGCAGGCACATGTACAGGGTGGTGTACTTCATAATGTTCTTGCAGAGTTCTAGCAGCATCACAGCAGATTTCAGGCTATGCAGCTGATTAACAGGTAGTGATGCCAAATAATTGATGTTTCTTTACTTCTTCCTAGATTTACATATTTCAGCCAATTAAATTATTTTGGAAGTTACTCATAGGTTAACATTACAAAAATCAGTGGCATATTCATCTTCTGGTGATAATGAGTCACAGACACTGCTAGTCACTTGGCATGGAGAATGGCTAACATTTTATCAGCAACAAGGAGCCACTAGCTAGAACTACAGACACGTGAAAGAGGAGAAATGGTTAAGTAGTTGAGTTGGAATAAAACAGCAAAACTGTTGTGATTATAAGTGTTAGTCCCAAATTGTAGTTAAACTGTGTGCTATTAAATCCACTTTACAGGACAGGAGTTTCAAGAATGAGTGTAATAAAAACTTAATTGTAATTTTGGGCTTTTTTTAAATTTTAAATTACCTGTAACAGTTTAAGTGTATGTAGAGGCTCTTAGTTACAATCTCACAATATTAATGTAACCCTTTTCCACATAGGTGTTACAGTATATTCTTTTTTCAGCTCTTGTCATTGTTTCACTTTTTTTGGTGAAATAAATGCAGAACTCTTCTGGTCGGGTTTTCTGTTGCAGTTTATCAGAGTAAAAGTACTTAGCCATTAATTACAATGAAAATTTGTAGAAAAAAGCACTAGCATAACAAAGTAAGGCCTGCTTAAAACCTTTTTACACAGCAGATGAAATAGGCCTTATTAATGCTCAGAAGGAGAAAACATCTTCCTCCTTGGCTGTTCTGTAAATTACCTCTGTATATTTAGCATTAACAGATTTGGTAAGCAAAAAACTATCAGGAGTTATTAGCTGATTTGACAAATAAAAGCAAATTATACAAAGGATCATATGTTATGGTTCTAATGTGTAAAATAGAAATCCCTAAAGTTTATTTTTTAGATGAAAACATTTTTCTTTCCAAAGTGTCTATTCACTAGGGAAAAAGTATATATCTTTATCCTGTATTTGCTAACAAATATAAGAAATTCGACCAAAGGCTGTTGATGTGAGCTAGTGAGACTGTTAGAGTAATGTGGAACAGTTCAGCTTTACCTCCACCTGATTGCTTTAAACTACATTCTGTCTTTATCAGGATTGTAAAACTCCAGTAAATCAAGCTTAGGTATATAGAGAAAAATAACTTTTCTTTTAGACACAGGGATAGGAATCCAGAGTGCTGTTTTTCAGAAATATATTTACAATCTGGACTGCCTTTAAAAGCATCTTTGTGATTCAATCAGTAAAGTGCCCTTTAACAGGTCTGACAGTTGAGGAAAAACTAACAGGCTGAGAGAGCAGCTCTGTTGGTATCAAGGTGGTTTTTACATCTTGTGTCCCACAGATTTGCTCGTTTTTTTATTTTAAATCAGACCATTGTTACACTTTTGTGCTGGAGTGCAGCAATGAGTAAATTAAAATAAGTATTGCTGCTAGCAATAGGCTACAGTTTTCATTATTTTAAACTGTGCAAAACATATGTTCTCAGTGAATTATTGGTTTGGACTAATGCAGACATCTCTCCCAAGTAAAATTTTGTAACCTTTATAATGGAAAGTCTCATGTGATTCCTACTAAGCATTTTTTCTTTTAATGAAGGCAGAGAGGTATGGCAGCAATGAAATACCAGCACTGGAGTAATTTACTCCGTGGCCTCCAATATAGTGGGATCTTCAGCATTCTATAGAGTGGTTTTCTGAGATGAAAGTAGGAGTGTACTCTGTATTTTTCAGGGAGCAATCTTGTTGCAATGTAATAGTTAGAATTATTCCTGACTTTTAAAGCAGTTTTGTTGTTGTTTTTGGTTTTTTTCTCTTTTTCAGTTAAAAGAATTTTAAAATACTAATGTCTTTCTGGTTGCTCTTTGTAAAATGGGAATTGTGGCCTCATTGTCGCTGGTATTGTGGAGATTAATTAACCTTGTCTAGTTATTTTGAGAATCTTAATGGTTGCAAAGGCCAAAAGGGAAGATTAAGTCTAAATTGACATCCTCTCTTCTCTCCTGGCCTTTATATTTTATGTGGTTATTACTGGATTGAGCATCTCGTTTAATATAAGCATAATGTGCAGCTAATGCTTCTGAGAGGGCATCCTACCTAATTTTACCCTCTCTTTTGCTATTAAATCTGCTGTCTAAGTTGTCTTTGTTGTTGAAATTTGCTTGCTCTTTTCCATAAGAATCGGCCAGTCTGATGGGTTCTGTAGACAGCAGTCAGTTCACTTTTTCCTCTTTAGATTAAAAGCCAGTAGTGTTCTTACTGTGAATGTCCTTGCATACAAAGATTTCATCAGCTCTTGATCTTCTTCCCCTTCTTTAGTTTTTCAGTTTACAAGTTCTTCAGAAACACTGTCCAATGTTGCCTTTGTCCATGCTGTTTATAGTAGTGCCTTTGACTTACTGCTAACAGTTAAACTTGCCAAGTTTAGTTGGATGTTTCCAAAACTTTGTACAGTAAGTGTGGTGTTAGTTATCTGTCTTCAGAGTTGCTTTCAAGGATTTGAGTACTTGCTGCTTAGATATGGCTTGATGTATTTCCTAGACTAAGATCTGTAACTTGGCATTTGTGTGTGTTAAAACACATTTTGTTTAAATGAGCCCATGCCTCTGGGTAGCCCAGACAACTCATCACATTGTCACTATTTACTAGTCTGGCATTTAAAAAATCTTTTTCTGTGGTATCGTCAAGTATCCTTTGTCTTGTTCAGAATTTTGTGTGTGAGATAAAACAGAAGTGATTCTTGCAAGTACTGGGCAGAAGATGGGTGCAGAATGTTAAGGCATCAGGTTAATGACCTTTTGAAAGTGTCAGCTCCTAATAGATTGGATGAGACCGATAAAAGGGATGTTAGAGGAATTTCAAATTGCAGGCTTCCTTTCTTGAATGACTACTGGTCAAGTGATTTTTAATATTGGCCTGTTAAGAAGAGGTGTAGATGGCACAGATGTTAAGTAGATTGCTAATAGGGAAGTGGAAGTTTTCTTGTGTCAGTCAGTTCTTTTTTTGAGCACCTGGGAATCAGTAGAAGCTAGTGGGGAGATGTACGTTTAGGGACACATACAAAATCATACTTTTTGTTTTGAAATGTTAACAGATGTAATATGTACTCAAAGCATTATCTGTTTGCACAGTTGAGGTTGTTACTAGTGGAAATCATAGGCAGAAAGACCTGTAGTTTCAGATTCTTTAATTTATTCAGCTATTGTGGACTAAGTTTCTGTAAAATATTTACAAAATGCTGGAGATTGGGGAACAAACATGTGGAATTACTACCTGAGGTATAGCATAGCTTTTATAAGATGCTGAAAAATGCAGAAGGCAGCCTAACACATCCTTTATAAATTCAGGAATAAAGCAAATGATAATTTATTTAGAAATATAGAAATTACCTATCCTGTGGAAACTGTTTCCTGACATGGATTTTTCTTATTTTTCGTTTTACACAACTGATATTTATTGAATGTGTAAATTTATTGACTAGTAAATGTCTAATATTAATTGTCTTCCTGCCTAATAATGAACTCTCAGAAGAGGGTTCAGCTCTGGCATTTATTTAGATAAAAGGAAGTTTGAAAGTGTTTTTAAATGTGAAATTCGAATTCTAAATTAATTTATTTTAATTTCTAGTAAAGTGGAGTTTCTACTGGAATGGATACAGGATGGAATTGTTAATTCTCCAGCTTAATTTTATTGACCTGAGCTGTGATTGCAATTAAGAGTAGAGATTGAGAGTTGTGCAAGTTTTAATGTTTTGTAATTCTTGTAAAAGTTCCAAAATTGCCAGTTAATTTTTAGTTGCTTTTCCTTGTACCTTTAAAATATAGTATGGTGTGTCTAAATTCTAATACGTGAGTAGATGTTTCTGGACTTCATTTGTATTGTAATAGTATTAATGTGAAAAAAGCGCAAAATGTGTTTTGGTAATGGATCCAGGAGAATACCTACAGGCAGTGCAGGTGTATGGCTTCTCTTGTGGATGGTCTTGATTACTCTGCTGTTGGTTTTGGTTCATGTGTGGAAACAAAACAGTCTTTCAGCGAAAGACACAATGAGGGAAAGTCTGATATCTCTTCCCATAGAAGGAACTACAGAAAGGAAAAACAATCATTAATCAAAAATGAGTTGAAACTACTTTTGCTTTAAGAAAAATCATTGTGCGGGATGTTCTTGAAAGTTTCAGAGTTGTGGGATGTGTTGTTGTAAATGTTTATCTGATTGATATATTTTTCCTCAAAAACTGTTACTAATGAGTTAACTTCAGTATTTCAGTTTTTATTTAAAATTATAATATATTAAGTAGTGTAGACACATATAATTCCTTATTTTCCCACTTTTAACCGGTCTCAGCAGATGGTATGCATTAAAGATCCAGCTCTTGCTGGCAGGCAGCTGAGCTTGGTTTTCTGCCACAAGTCACATGTCTTGGGCCAGGCAGCTTCGCTGAAGGCTTTGTCACATGCCAGGGGCTCTGCATCAACTGAATCCAGCAGTTACTTTGGAACTGAGTAACACACTAATGCTGGCAAGAGTTGTTAACTGTTTTGGGGATGAGCTGAACTGGTCTTTTTCCCTTCCTCCTTTCAGGGTTTTTTGTTAAGCACAGTAGTAGTGTAGTCTTCACCATTATAGTTTCTGTTTTAGCTAAGGATTTTAAGTGCATTAAAATATGAAATGTAATTACAGAAAGGAGTTTACAGTGCCTATTTTTGCTTCCTTGGTATCTTTTCACATTGGCAAGCTGTAAAATCAGCTGAGTCACTTCATTAGAGTTTAAGGGATTAACACTGGCAGGAGCTTACTGCTGTAGCTATTTAAGAATTTTGTATCCCTATGGGTATTTCTGTTCCTAAAGGGGTGGGTGTGTGTAAAGGTTCAGAAGTGTGTCAGCATATGGAGTTATGCTGATTATAGTGCTGTAAGTTCTGTAGTAATTATATGACAAATTTTCTTTGCCTTTCTTGACATCAAGATGATTATGATATTTATAATATGTTTTTAGATGAAGTATATTTTTTGCAGAGAAAGGATGCATATTAAAGAATTTGTGTATTATGCTCTTTACAACCTAATAGCTCATTTTAACACTGAAAGTATGACTATATTTATTTAAATATAAATTGTACAGAATCAACACTTTATAATGTGGCTTAGTTCTTAATATCAGTACAGGGAACAGAGAATGCTCTCGTGCCCTAATCTTAATAGATCAGAATATAAATGGAAAATATTGATACGAAATATTACTTATTTTGGACAAATCTATCTCTCAGCAAGATCTTTGGAGCATGGTGGGTGGAAAACTTGGAAGATAGTAAGTAACAGCAGCTCTTCTTCTGGGAGTACGTAAATGAAGTTGGGTGGACACTGAGAGCTGCAAGACTTAAAGTAATTAGCAAGAGCTGTAGTGTGGGTTGTAGAGTAACCTCATTAACTTGAAGTCGGTCTTTCACTAAGGAGTAACACTGAGTGACCTCATTAATTCACTAAGTAGTCCCTAATCACTCTTCTAAAGTACACGGTTGAAGCAAGTGCCCAATGTGATATTAATGCAGCTCCCTAGAAATAAAAATCTAAAAAGATTTTTCTGTCATTTTCATGTTTATTAGAAGGGCCTAAATAGAAACCTGAACTTCAGAGTTACCTATTTGCCATTATTTTCTGATTTGAAAGAATAAACACTATCAAAGAATAGCTTTTTATGTATTAAAGAAAGCCCACTAGTATTTTTTTGCTTGTTTCAGTGCAAATAGGTCATTGTGAGCAGTGATCCCTTGTCTACAACTTTTGGAATTTTTCTGTCATAGTTTCTTTTTTTTCTGAGATATATTACTTTGAGTTAATACATGGTCTGATAAAAACAACATGTGAACCTGGTTTTGATATTGGGATGACTTAGAAATTATGCACTTAGCTTTTTTTTTCCCTTGGTGGATGTTGATGCTTGCAGTAATGGCAGGTTTATTGGTGTGTTTTCTCATCTGTCAGTAGATGGAAGTGTGTTAAAAGCTGACTATTGGTTGCTATCCTGTCACATGAGTTCATTCAGTGCTGTAGCTCTGACTTCAGTTTCTCTTCTGTCCCAGGAAGTTTTGACAGCCTTGTTTTTCCCACATAGTCTGTTTTTTAAAGGTGAGTCCAATGTTCAGCCTTTGTCTGTGTTATGGACACTCCTGGAATGCTTTTTTTACTACCTGTGAAAATACATTTTAGTTCTGAGCATAGCCTTAGTTGGAACAGCAATAAGGTCTATATTACTAAAGGGCCCTAATCTTCCACAGCCAGTATTTGAAGCAGTTTTAGGTCTTTTGGATCTGTTTTGACCTACCTAAGGAATCCAGTAAGGATTTACCTTGGAATTATGGTGTAACAGTGATGCATACATAACATGATTTGTCTGATTCACTCTTTGGTTCCTGCTGATGTTGACTGTATTTGTGTACTTGGTGCCTCATTAAAAAGAGGGACTGGTCCTGAGAAGGTGCTGTGCTTGGCCTGTTTGCTAGAATTGCTTTTAGGTAAACAGTGGATTTCTCTTCCCTCTACTGCCTTTGCTTATGCTTTAGTGCCTTTACTTGGGATTGGATTGAGTGAAGTCTCCAGGGCTACTCTGAAAACCCATTTCACAATTTTGAGGCATAAAGACTATCTACTGAATAAGGGCAACAATTTCCCTCTCTTTTTATTGGTCAGATGCCATCACAGAGAAATCCCCACTGGAGCTGCCTGAACAGAAGGGAGAGGTGTACTTTGGGGCATTTCCTGTATGGTTCTGATGGTGTTGCACCCCATCTCTCACTGTCGGGCTGGTGTTCCCACCTACCCCTGCTAGTTCTTTCTCTGGCACTACTCACACAGGCACATTCTTCCTGTGACAATGTGGATCTGATGCTCAGTTTCAACCATAGGAGACCCATGTCATCGCTTAGTGGCAGGTGTGGGTATTAAAGGGTGATCACTATAAAGCTGACCTATGTACTTTTGTTTGTATGCAGTTATTGATAGAAAAGTTAGCTAGAGCATAAAGACTCAAGTCCTTCAAAATGACAGCTAGGCAACTTTTTGCTGTAATTGTTTAGCCACCTGTTTGAGAAGATCATGGCTGGAGCACCAGGGATGTGTTCATATATCCTTCTAGCCTGCTGTTACAGGTTGAACCATTGATCTAGACTCTGTGTGAATGGTACAACTGGTACTTCTGGTCTCTTGTTTTCAGGAACTTTACACACCGATAAGGCCTGAGGGAACTTCAACAAGCCAAAAGAATCTGAATTGATGTGTGTGGTGTGTGAGTGCTTGAGTGTGATCTGTATACCTCCAGAGGAGACTCCACAACCTTGTTTGTAATTGCCAAGTCACTCTACATGGCACCATGAAAAGTCATTGCAGTCTCAAGTTACTGGGAAAGGAAATACTGAACCCATCTATGAAGGTAGAAGGGAAGAACCTGGAAACTACTGCCCTGTCAGCCTCCCCTCTGTGCCTGGGAGGGTCATGGAACAGATCCTCCTAGAAGCTCTGCTAAGGCACACGGAGGACAAGGAGGTGGTTTGAGACAGCCAGCACAGCTTCACCCAGGGCAAGCCCTGCCTGACCAGCCCTGTGGCCTTCTGTGATGGAGTGACTCTGTCAGTGGACAGGGGAAGGGCTAC
Organism: Chaetops frenatus; assembly: GCA_013400775.1. Taxonomy (NCBI): domain Eukaryota; kingdom Metazoa; phylum Chordata; class Aves; order Passeriformes; family Picathartidae; genus Chaetops; species Chaetops frenatus. The sequence continues at coordinate 42,023 of VZTR01017113.1, forward strand.
AGATGTCATTTTCCTTGACTTCTGTAAGGCCTATGACAGGCTCCCTCCTAACATCATTCTCTCTAAATTGGAGAGAGATGGATTTTCTGGGTAAACTGTTAAATGGATTAGAAATTGGTTGAATGGTCACATCCAGTGGGTAGTGGTCAATGGCTCAGAGTCCTGGTGGATATCAGTGAGAAGTGGTGTCCCCCAGCAATCTGTTTTGGGACCAGTGTTATTTAATATCTTCATTAATGACATAGACCAAGGGATTGAGTGCACCCTCAGCAAGTTTGCAGATGACACCAAGCTGAGTGGTGGTGTTGACACACTTGAAGGATGGGATGCCCTCCAGGGGGATGAACAAGGTTGAGAAGTGGACACATGGGATTCTCATGAGTTTTAACAAGGCCAAGTGCTGGTGCTTCATTTGGGTTGGGGCAACCCTTGATATCAGCCCAGGCTGGGGATGAGCAGATGGAGAGCAGCCCTGCCCAGAAGGACTTGGGGGTGCTGTGGGTGAGAGGCTGGACATGAGGCAGCCGTGGGCACTCCCAGCCCAGAGAGCCAAGTGTGTCCTGGGCTGCATCCAGAGCAGCGTGGGCAGCAGGGCCAGGGAGGGGATTCTGCCCCTCTGCTCTGCTCTGCTGAGACCCCACCTGCAGGGCTGCATCAGCTCTGGGGTGCCAGCACAGGAGGGACAGGGACCTGCTGGAGTCAGCCCAGAGGAGGGGCATAAAGGAGAATGGAGCATCTCTGCTATGAGGAAAGACTGAGAGAATTGCAATTGTTCAGCCTGGAGAAGAGAAGGCTTTGGGCTGATCTAATGATGGCCTTCCAGTAGCTGAAGAGAGCCTACAAGAAAGCTGGAGAAGGACTTTTTACAAGAGTATGTGACAGGACAAGGTTGCTGTAGTGGGTTGACCCTGGCTGGATGCCAGGCACTCACCAAAGCCACTCTGTTGTTCTCTGCAACTGGACAGGAGTAATGAATGACTCATGGTTGAGATAAGGTGTGGGAGAGAGATCACTCACCAAATACTGTTGTAGGCAAACCAGAGTCAAATTGGGGGTATTAACTGAATTTAGTAGTAACAAAATCAAAGCAGAATAATAAGTAAAATAAATCTTAAAAACACCTTCTCCCTTAGCCTTTCTTCCTTCCAAATCTCTCCTTTCTCTCCCACCAGCAGCACAAGGAGATGGAGAATGGGGGTTATGGTCAGTTCCTCACTCATTGTTCCTGCTGCTGCTCAGGAAGGGGAGTCCTTCCCCTGCTGCAGTGTAGGGTTCCTCCCATAGGTAATGATCCTCCAGGAACTCCAACGTGAGTCCATCCCATGGGCAACAGTTCTCCACAAACTGCTGCAGTGTGGGTCCCTCTTCCATGGGGTGCAGTCCTTCAGGCACAGCTTGCTCCAACATGGGTTTCCCCTGGGTTTGCAACCTTGTTTTGGGCATCCATCTGCTTCAGTTTGGGTCTCTTCCATGGGCTGCAGGTGGATCTCTGCATCCCCATGGACCTCTGTGGGCTGCAGGGGCACAGCTGCTTCACCATGGGCTGCAGGGGACTCTCAGCTCCAGCACCTCCTGCCCCTCCTCCACATTGGTGTCTGTAGAGTTGTTCCTCACATATTCTCACCCCACTCTTCTCTGGCCACAATTATATCAGTGCAATAACTTTTTTTTTTTTTCTTAAATGTGTTATCACAGAGGTGTTAGCACCAGTCCTGGTTGACTCAGCCTTGCTGAGCTGAATCCTGAAGCCGTCTGGCATTGGCTCTGCAGGACATTCTGTGAAAAGCTTCTGGCAGCTTCTCACAGAAGCCACCCTTGTAGCTCCCTCTGCTACCGAAACCTGGCCACACAAACCCAATATAGTTGCCCAGAGAAGCTGTGGATGCCCCATCCTTGGAAGTGCTCAAGGCAAGGTCTGAGCAACCTGGTCTAGTGAAAGATAT
>VZTR01017113.1:46627-57265 GCA_013400775.1 Chaetops frenatus
CTCTGCTATGAGGAAAGACTGAGAGAATTGCAATTGTTCAGCCTGGAGAAGAGAAGGCTTTGGGCTGATCTAATGATGGCCTTCCAGTAGCTGAAGAGAGCCTACAAGAAAGCTGGAGAAGGACTTTTTACAAGAGTATGTGACAGGACAAGGTTGCTGTAGTGGGTTGACCCTGGCTGGATGCCAGGCACTCACCAAAGCCACTCTGTTGTTCTCTGCAACTGGACAGGAGTAATGAATGACTCATGGTTGAGATAAGGTGTGGGAGAGAGATCACTCACCAAATACTGTTGTAGGCAAACCAGAGTCAAATTGGGGGTATTAACTGAATTTAGTAGTAACAAAATCAAAGCAGAATAATAAGTAAAATAAATCTTAAAAACACCTTCTCCCTTAGCCTTTCTTCCTTCCAAATCTCTCCTTTCTCTCCCACCAGCAGCACAAGGAGATGGAGAATGGGGGTTATGGTCAGTTCCTCACTCATTGTTCCTGCTGCTGCTCAGGAAGGGGAGTCCTTCCCCTGCTGCAGTGTAGGGTTCCTCCCATAGGTAATGATCCTCCAGGAACTCCAACGTGAGTCCATCCCATGGGCAACAGTTCTCCACAAACTGCTGCAGTGTGGGTCCCTCTTCCATGGGGTGCAGTCCTTCAGGCACAGCTTGCTCCAACATGGGTTTCCCCTGGGTTTGCAACCTTGTTTTGGGCATCCATCTGCTTCAGTTTGGGTCTCTTCCATGGGCTGCAGGTGGATCTCTGCATCCCCATGGACCTCTGTGGGCTGCAGGGGCACAGCTGCTTCACCATGGGCTGCAGGGGACTCTCAGCTCCAGCACCTCCTGCCCCTCCTCCACATTGGTGTCTGTAGAGTTGTTCCTCACATATTCTCACCCCACTCTTCTCTGGCCACAATTATATCAGTGCAATAACTTTTTTTTTTTTTCTTAAATGTGTTATCACAGAGGTGTTAGCACCAGTCCTGGTTGACTCAGCCTTGCTGAGCTGAATCCTGAAGCCGTCTGGCATTGGCTCTGCAGGACATTCTGTGAAAAGCTTCTGGCAGCTTCTCACAGAAGCCACCCTTGTAGCTCCCTCTGCTACCGAAACCTGGCCACACAAACCCAATATAGTTGCCCAGAGAAGCTGTGGATGCCCCATCCTTGGAAGTGCTCAAGGCAAGGTCTGAGCAACCTGGTCTAGTGAAAGATATTCCTGCCCATGATGGGAGGGGTGTAACTGATTGATCTTTAGGGTTTCTTTCAACCCAGGCCATTCTATGATCCTGTATGCATCTCCCAAGAGTTCCTGTGTAGCTAACTAGAGTTTTTTCCTGAAACCCTGCAATAAGGCTTGGTTTTCTTATGGGAAGACTGGAAATAGTTTCTCTAATTCAGAAAACAAATGTACTGACAGCAAGTAGAGATTGTTCTGTACCTGCTGATTGAAAAATTGTCTCTGATTAATGTAGCTAGAGGTTCTGGCAGAAAGGTCATTTTAAAAAGCCCTCAACCCTTGAATTTGTGCTAGAGAGCTGAGCTTTTATAAGGACAGCAGTGCTGGTACAGTGCACTGGTATTTGTGTGCTGACAAAGAATTCAATATAAATGATATGCTCTTAGTATTTTTACTGTGTCTGCTGGGTAATTGGCTCTGGTGGATAGATATTTTAAGGACAGGAATTTTTATTTTTTAAATTTCCTTTTAAAAAAATACAGCTGAGTTCCTTTTGTGTTGTATTTCTTTATAAACTGTTAAATCAGAAAAAAATTACAAGTTTTAGATTTCCTAAGTATGGTGTTTGACTTTCTGCAGCTATGCAGCCAGCTAAGAAAAATGGTTTACTACTCTTGTTATTATTAAAATAGACAGTGGAGCTTCCTACCTTCCACTTGGTAATACACGTGTGGTTTTGGTTTGTTTGGGGCTTTGTAAGATCTGTGTTTATTGGATTTTTTTTCTCATGCAATATAGCTTGAAGAACAATGTCTTGGTGATCTGCCTTGTTTTGCTTAAAAATCAATATAAAAGATCCAACACCAAAACCCTTGAATACGTTGTCCACTTTAAATTTTACGTAACGTTTCTTGTGTCAGCATACGGTAACCATCTAATGACTACGAATTTCAGACTTTTTTTCCCCCCAGTGGATAATGTCTAAAATGTAAAGTTATTGTATAGACCCTTCTTAAAGATGTAGAGTTAAATAACAAATCTCTTAACAACAGACAGTATAGGCTGGGTAGGCCAATATAAATTTTACATGTGTGGTTATGCTTTATTGAAGCTTCACTTATTAATTTGTCAGTAAGTATTGTTGGGTAGTATATTTATTTGTCAGGCAACATTATTAGTTACTTCATAAAGCATGGTAAGATCTTGAAGGAAACTATTAGCATTTTGCTGTCCCGGGATTTGGTCCCTTTGTGTGAGTCATTGCATACCAGATGAGATACTGAATGACCTCTGAGTCTTTGGAATGATTCATCAACAAGTACTACACCTGTCTTCCAGACTAGAAAACATGTTATTATTCTTTCTTTTTTGGATTAGGAAAAGTTTGAGGCCATGTTTTGAAAACCAAAACCCTACTTGAAGGAAAAGTTGAAATATTTGCTTCCTGTAGATTTAGATTGATCTCCTACATCTAGGGTTGAGGTATCTGTCTATTTTGACTACTGTCACAGCATATATCCCCTTCACTAAATTCCCCACCATCACCTTGGTTTTACCAGTATTTTACCACTGTGGTGAGCCATCATAATGCTAAGTTATTTATAGCCAAGTAAGTATGCTACTGTAAGATAAATTGACTTAAAATATAGCTCCATGTCTTAGAACTTTTGATCCAAATCAGTCTTATCCACAGCTGTCCTAAGAATGAACAGTTTTATTTCAGTTTATATTCTGTAATGTAAAGAGGAATAGAAGAAGAACCATTGCAGCTTGCTTTTTTGTTTTGAAGTTTTGGGAATGCTGTTCACCATCCTTGCATATGGAAATGAGGCTAACAATAAAAAGGAGAGCCAGAGGCTACTGAAACATGGATATGGAGAGAAAATGCAATGAATGCAAGCTACGTTAATTAAATATGTTCTCAGTGTGATTAAGAGAAAAAAATGAGGCAGAGGGTAGGGGAGGAGCCTGAAACAGGATAAAAAGACAAGGGGAATAACATAGGGAAGAAGGACTACTCAAAAGCAAATAGTGTATTACACTCAAAATCTTTAGTCTTTGTATATAAAATTTCATGATTAAGTAGGTATTAATCATCATGAACCTTTAAGTACTGTTAAGAAAACATGCATTCTGTTTGGTGATGTGAGGTTAATTCCTAGAAAAAAATCCCAAAAAGATAAATTTTTCTCCCGTATGACTGTAAAATTTCAAGAGTGTGGCTTCTTAATGCAACATCTGATCAGATTACCTATTTGAATTTTCATGTGTGTATGAGGTGTAGTGTTCTAAATGGCTGTCCTGAACCAACTATAACTAGTTGAGCAAATGATGTGTGCATGGAAAGCGTTAATGTGGAAGTGTATGAAATTGCTTAATGTAGAGAAGTGTGCACAACACAGTAATCTGTTGTGGTTTTTTTTCCTGCAGATGCCCTCCTCGAACTTTTTTGCCAGCACTGTGCAAAATTTTCCTTGATGAAAGTGCTCCAGACAATGTCCTGGAAGTAACAGCTCGTGCCATAACGTATTACCTGGATGTATCGGCGGAGTGCACCCGTAGGATTGTGGGAGTGGATGGAGCTATCAAGGCACTTTGTAATCGTTTAGTAGTTGTTGAACTTAACAACAGAACGAGCAGAGATTTGGCTGAGCAGTGTGTGAAGGTAAGTATACTTAAGAATCTCTTGTTTTTAAGAAGGAGCTGGATTATTTGCTATTTCCGAAGAGCTTCCTCATATTCCAATCTGATTTATTTTATTAAAATGTGGTACAAAAACATAGACTGTGATAAGAGTGTACATGTTGACAATGCTGCTTGTCCTTACTGTCAGTCTGGTGCCCTTCACAGCTCAATTTTCTTTAAAAAAAAAGTATAGAAAAGGAATAGAAAATATTAGAAGAAATTTCCTGTTTGTCTTGTATGACTAGAATGCTAATAGCTAAGGGCTATTTTAATGCTACAAAAGAAATGAAGAATTGCTCCAGATACAGATAAATTACCTGGTGCAAAAAAATTGTCTGCTGCCTCTTCAGTAGCACTAAATACAGCTCTCCTGCATCCTTGTGAAGTTTTTACAGAAATTTAGGAGACCCTTACAATCTCTCATTTAAAGCATAACTCATGGCCATGTGGTAGCATATAGCTGTGGTTCTTGCTTACCATGGCATCAGAACTTATGCATGTATTTCCTATTCAGTAGTGTATCACTGGGGTGATGGTGCTCTTACAGGTTTCAAAACTCTCGGTCACGTGTTTCTCCCAGGATGAGAGAGTATTCTCTGTCTTCATGAACACCTGTTATGACTGTGCCTTTGGGGGTTGTTCTTGTATTGGGTCCCTTATTTTTGAAGAAAGCTGTAATTACTAACTACTAGGGTACTGGAGGCTGTAGCCCCTTTCGTGTGTTGAGGAAGAGAGGGGTTTTTCCTTTTTTCTGTTACATTTTCTTAACCAGTTCTGTACATGGATACAAATATCTGACTGTGGGTATAAATAACTGACTTTTTGTGTATACTTCATTCAAATTAAATTTCTTTTTGTCTTAGGTGCTAGAATTAATCTGTACCCGTGAGTCAGGAGCTGTGTTTGAAGCTGGAGGGTTGAATTGTGTTCTGACATTCATTCGTGACAGTGGACACCTTGTTCATAAAGATACTTTGCATTCAGCTATGGCTGTAGTATCCAGACTGTGTGGCAAAATGGAACCTCAGGATTCTTCATTAGAGATCTGTGTGGAATCACTGTCTAGTTTATTAAAACACGAAGACCATCAGGTAATATAATAGTTGGCTCAGTGTGCTGTGAATTGAAATTTAAGTATGTTTAATAAAGGAATGACTAGGTAACTTTATATAGCCTCCCTAACTGTATGTTTGCATAGAAATTGTTATATTTGGGTATTACGATACTTTTCCTTATAGTTGTGATGATAAGAGAATAAAAACACTGCTTAGTGTTTGACTCCAAGTGCTGGTGTTTAAATAAAGTCTTATTTAACCTCTGAAAATGGTAATGAAAAATATCATGTAACTTATTTCAGTGCATTTTGAGGCACTTCCTGAAGTAATTACTGTTCTATTGACTGTACCTCAATCACTATCAAATTGAGCATAAGTAAGAGGCAAAAATGAATATGGTTTGTGTTACTTTTGCCAAATAAGAGAAGCAATAAAAACATCCATATTCAATGCTCAAGTATTACACTGGAAGCCAGCTTAAATGATATTAGTAGAGATGCTGCTCCGCTTCTTTAGTGCAGTTTTACTAACTTGAGATGAAGTAGTCCTTGTAAAATCTAGAAAATGAATCCCAGAAGAATTCTCTTTCTCCTAGTAGAATCCTTTTGTGTATGTCATACTAGTGCTTTGGAATAGCTGTTTAGCCAAATTCATGATGTAGCCTGGCCAGACTTCTTGTCCATACTTAGAACTGAGTCCCCTTTTCATTCTGACCTCTGTCCTCATTCCTTTCTTGAAATGCACAGATCCAGCCTCCTGTCTGGTTTATTAAGCATATCATATTTGGGAAAGGAAATCTTTCTGCCTGTGAGATAATTTTTTTAAAATAGATTTTTAGATCTGAAAAGTTGTCAGGTGGCTGTCATACAGTAGCCATTTCAGAACAAGCTATCATGTATTTTAGCTGTTAAATTATTTTATTAGTACACTAATCATCTGAGGCAAGGTAATCTTGAAATTCAGACCATTAAGTCTGCAGTATTTTAACTGCTTCCCAATTGATAACATGTTAGAGAAAAGCAATTGCTGGGCCTATCGGAGATGTGAATGAGAGTTCAAATTAATTTAATTGTTCAGCAGTTAAGCTTAAAGATAACTGTGCTTAAGATGGAACCCAGATGATAGAAAATAAATGTGTACTAGTATCCTTGAGAAATATGTTACACATGAAACAAGCCTCAGAATTACAGTGGATGTTGGGATATGTATTACGGAATTGTCCAGTAATGTCCCTTTTCAAGTTTGTTACTCCCTGCCTTGTCCTTTTACGCTGTTGGGTTTGGTCACTTTTTGTGTGGGCTGCCAGTTAGTAACACCACTTAATGAATGAGTTCAGGCCAGATGGCTGTGGCCCCAAGAACAGTTTATCTATAACTTTGGTTTTTTAACCTTTGTGTTTCACTTGTGATTTGGGAGAAGAAATGTAAGTATTTTCTAAGTACTCTTTCCCTTTGTAAACTGGTGCCACTGATGCAGTGTGTTAAACAAGTAAACTTTCTTGTGTATTTCTGACAGCTGTTATGGTAAAGATCTATGGACTATATGCAGATTACATAAAGATTGGCAGAATTGTTCATCTGGATTGTCAAAGATCTGGAGCAAGATGCCAGATGACATGAACAGTGACAATTACACATTAAAGAAAAAGATCTGTTGCAAAAGAGTACTGATAATTCAGAATGTTTGGCATGTACACAGACCATACCAGAAGTCTGCAAACTTAATGGAGATTTAGATTTTTTTCTTCATGAAGTCTGACTAATACTCTAATCTTGGTGTGTGTTGATGAGTAACTGTCTTGAAGTCCTTGGTCTGTGATAGCAGACAGTTGTTTTCAAAATGGACTGCTGAGTTGACATTTTAGGGATTAAGGACTGTAGTGATTTAGAGTTTGGTTAGAGAATAGATATGGTGGAGGTTTTTTTACTATTTCTTGACATCAGTCTCATTTGCTACTGCGTGTCTTTAAAGGCAAATGTGCCTGAAGAAAGTTATCTTGATAGGCCTGTGCAAGCCTCCTGATCTGCAAGACTGAGACACTTCTAGTGTATAGATAGAGAGATGTTCAAGGCAAAACCTTCCTTTATTTTCAACACTGACATGAAAAGATGTTGGATCCTTTCCTGGGCAGTTGGCCAGCAGTATTTTTTGCTGGACTGTTAAGAGGATCGTCAGTAAGCCTTGTTTCCACAGTGTCACTGGGGTTTTTTGTGTGTTGGTTGGATGGTTGGATGTTTTCCTCCCTTTAGTGATAAACCTAAATTTGGGAGTTTGTATTTTATTGTCACAAAAGTTCTTGCATGTCTCTGTGTCAGGTGTTCAGTGGATAATCTGAGTTATCTAAGAGTAAAATTTGCTTTTCTCAGTTTGTCCTAGTTTTAGGCTTGGTCAAATTGAAAACTTTCTTGTGCTTAAGAGAGATATGTAGACCTTTAAATATGACTTGAACAATCAAGCTGCATGGGATAATCAGGTTCATGTTGTGGATATCCTCTTAGCATTTTCTCAAATAAAAGATATTTCATCAGTTTTTCTTGCACGTCTTTCTTAGGTTTCAGATGGAGCTTTGAGATGCTTTGCTTCATTAGCTGACAGATTCACACGGCGTGGAGTTGACCCAGCCCCGTTAGCTAAACATGGATTAACTGAGGAGTTGTTATCTCGCATGGCAGCTGCTGGTGGCACAGCATCAGGTCCATCTTCAGCTTGCAAACCTGGACGGAGTAGCACTGGAGCACCATCTACAGCTGCAGACTCTAAATTAAGTAATCAGGTGTCAACTATTGTAAGCCTGTTGTCAACCCTGTGTAGAGGCTCTCCAGTAGTAACACATGTAAGAAATCCTTTTATGCTACAGCTTTTTGTTTTCATGGGGCTTTTCCCTTTGTGTACTTCATTATCTGCAAGATTTATGTTGCTATTTTATAGATATATATACTTATTTATAGATTTTATTTTTTATGTGTATATATATGCACACACNAGACTTTTAATTATTTCCAGGATCTCCTAAGATCTGAACTTCCAGATTCTATAGAAAGCGCGTTGCAGGGTGACGAGAGATGTGTACTGGATACCATGCGGTTAGTAGATCTTCTTCTGGTGCTACTGTTCGAAGGGAGGAAAGCCCTGCCAAAATCTAGTGCTGGATCCACAGGCAGAATCCCAGGATTGCGGAGATTGGATAGTTCTGGGGAACGTTCTCATCGGCAACTGATAGATTGCATCCGCAGTAAGGATACTGATGCACTAATAGATGCAATTGACACAGGAGGTAAGCAAAAATGCTATGAAAAAGACAATGAGATGCTTGCTTTGTCTTTCATTTTTATATTCTGTGGTGTCATAACAAGTGCTTAAGTAGTTAATTGAAAGTCTTCATATACAATTCACTTACTGTGTTAAATACTCAACAGGTCTTGTTAGTAATCATGCCACCTTTTTTTATTGCAATTACGAGCATAAATGCTTCTCCAGTATTATTGAGGACGTTTAATTTTTTTAAGACCTACTATTTATCTAAAGGTTAATGTTGAACTTTAGTTTATAGTTGTGGAACTTTTAACTATTTTATTTAATTTTATCTTTCAGCTTTTGAAGTAAATTTTATGGATGATGTAGGACAAACTCTTTTAAACTGGGCCTCAGCTTTTGGAACTCAGGAAATGGTAAATTAGATTTATAGATCCTTAACAAGTTTCATTATTTATGCAAAGAAAGATGAAAAAAACTGTTTTCCTTTTTCTTATGTAACAGGTAGAATTCCTCTGTGAAAGGGGTGCTGATGTTAACAGAGGTCAGAGGTCATCCTCATTACATTATGCAGCATGTTTTGGAAGACCTCAGGTAGCAAAGGTATGATTTAAACTGACCCTCAGAAAGCCTTACATACTGACTTTTAATCTTGTTGTGTTCAAAATGTCTTCAGTGCAATATGTTAGACACATGCACTGTCAAATATTTACGTATTATTTACAGTGTTTATCAAAACACAGATTTTTCATTATGATAGGACAGTAAGGAATAAAAGTACTGTATATTAGCTCTACCAATATAAAAAACACTGAATACTTACAAGCATGAGAAGACTGTAAGAATGATATATGTAAACACATTTGCTACTTTGGAAGAAGAAATCTTAATTTTTTTTCATACATAAAAATATTTGTTCTCAGACTCTCTTACGACATGGTGCAAATCCTGATTTGAGAGATGAAGATGGGAAAACTCCTTTGGACAAAGCTCGGGAAAGGGGGCACAGTGAAGTAGTAGCTATTCTTCAGTCTCCAGGTGAGTGCAATTTTTAATTCCATAACACTTGTATAGTAGAAATGCTGATATATGTGAAGTTATGCAGTTACTAGAATTTTACTCTATTAAGGTTATTGAAAAAAAAAATTGTGACCTACCTTCATTAACCTACAAAGTATGCATAAAAACCTTAGTATTTTAAGATGCTTTTAAGTGAGGGGAATTACCAAAGAAATAAGTGAGTGGGCATGAGCAGTGCCAGTTGTCCTGCTCTTCAGCTGTGGAATCAGGCTAGATTGGGATTTTGTTGTGGATTCAGAACATATCAGCCTTGGTAGCTTCTCTGGTATCCTTTCTTTCCACGTGGGAACTGCATTTTCCCTGTTCATGAGAACTCTGGTGCTACAGGTGATACTTGCTATTAAATACTTCTATTCAAGAAGTCATGCACATGTAAATTTTAGATTTTTAGGAATGCATGTTCATGTTCAGGTGCTTGTATGTTAGTAAAGAAAACTTGGATGTTTCGAAAGGTTTTTTGTTTGGTTTATTGACTTTTGCTATTAAATGTATTGGGGGAAAAAATTTTTCCAGGGGATTGGATGTGTCCTGTCAACAAAGGGGATGAGAAGAAAAAGAAAGATGCAAACAAGGATGAGGAAGAATGTAATGAACCCAAAGGAGATCCAGAAATGGCACCCATATACTTGAAAAGACTATTGCCTGTGTTTGCACAAACATTTCAACAAACTATGTTGCCTTCAATAAGGTAATATTATAATGAGAGACAATTTCTTAAAACACGCTTGAAAAAGCCGAAGTAAATCTAAAAGTTTAAGTAGTGTTAGTGACAATCATATTTCTGTTTGAATAGAAGTGGTTGTTCAGAAACTGTTGCAAGAGCGATTTTTACTTAGTATTTTAAGTAGCATTTTTTCCTTTCTGTGGAAGTGATGTGTTGGAAAAAACCTGTTTAGTCATGGGAGAGCAGAGCATACCTTTGACTGTAGCAGCATGATGAAAGAATGCTGTGTTCATATAGTGTGTGTGTATACACTGTGCATCAGGGTTTGGTTACGGCTGTTTGTAGCCAGTGTAATGAAAACTGTAATTTAGTAGAGGAAAGCTAATAAAATGATACCAAGATGCATTCCTTGGAAAACCAGCAAGACTAGAAAAAGCTATTTTAGAAGGTTTTACAAGACTTAACAGCTTATTAACTGGAGAAGATGCTCCTTGTAATTCTGTTGAATTGCAAAAATGTAGTCTGATTTATTGCTTAAAACGGAATACTGTGCATGGCATAATGGTTGTGATAAATTGCATCTAATCATAACCTCTTAGCCTTTTCTACTACAAATATGACATTTATTCCAATCTCTTATTTATGTTCCCAGTGTTTACATGTACTTTGGGTGAAAATGCAAGATAAGAAAGGCCTCTAGTGGAGACAGACTCCACATGAGCTGATCATAGA
>VZTR01017114.1:0-10870 GCA_013400775.1 Chaetops frenatus
CAATTTGGGGAAAATCAATTTAATATATTGACAATTAATCACAGTAGGATAACAAGAAAAAAAAATCTGAAAAACACCACATTCCTCCCTACTTCCCAGGCTCAACTTCACTCCCAAGTGGCACAGGAGAACAGGAAATGGGCTGCAGTCAGTTCATGGTTTTTTCTCTGCTTTTCCTTCCTTCTTTCTCATGCACATGCTTTCAGTTCATGTCACCCAGCAGTTACCTACATGCCCCTGTGCACTGCATCCATCTTAAAGGCAAGGTTGTACCCCAGTGTGAGGTGTAAGAGCTGGGTGGGCTCTAAAATGACCAGAAAATCAATGACATCTGGAGACAGCTTGAGAGTTGGCTGTCCTCCAGCACCTGCATGGTGGCAGTGGGCTGTGCAGCACAGATCCATCTCACCAGAGCAGGTGATGTGTGCTGGCAGAGCATGGGGCAGGGATGATACTCTGTCTGAAACTGCTCCCAAAGAATAGCCATAGCTCACCAAAAGAAGGACAGTTTTGAAAGACAAAGACTCCTGAAAAAATTCCAGAGGTTTACACAGCATAGAACTGAGATAGCTTGTGATAAATTATTTTTATTTTGTCACACAGAGGTCAAGAGATTTCACAGAAGTCCTCCACTGCTCCTTTTCTCTGCCCAGCTTCTTCTTCTATTTGTTTAATTTTAGCCTTTTCTTTCTTTAAAAAGAAGCATTACTAATGCATTTACAAACTCTGGATGTGAGGTCTCTTCAGTAATCAGTGTACCTAATGCAATTCACTTAGGCCATCTTTGGATTGTTCTTAATGAGAGGTTCTGAAATAAAGAAAGGATGATGCTGGAGGATATTTCAAAAAGAGAACTCTGACCTAGGACTTCGATTAGATGCTGTAGAGAGGCAGATGCCTTTGTTCAATACCGAGAAAACAAAGTTATTGCCTTTAGCTAACAATAATTGTACAAAAATGTATTTACAAGTGAATGAATATTTACAATGGCAATTGAACAGTAACACTCATTTTTCTCTGAGGCAATTAAAATATCTCATCTTACTCTAGGTCATCTCTTTGTCTCAGTAAATGAATAATTACTCCAGACAGTTTCTTAGGAAAGCACAAAAAAAGCCCTGAAAAACTGAAAGAGAAATGTATTATTGAACAACTGCCAAAAATTTAGAAATGTAGCCAGCTTTTACCATTTTCTAAAGGATTAAAAGATCAAACCTGATTTAGTAGCACATTGCTACATTTCACAAGGGTTTTCATTCATTCATTTAGGGATAGGACAGAAATAGGCCTTAACAATTACCAGTATCAAGACCTAAGTGCATTCCTAAGGGTGGAAGGCCAGATGGTATGACATGTAAAGGTCAGTTAATCCTTCCTTGTCTAACCTTTCCCACATATCACAACTGAGCACTTGGGCTCAGTGATCTCAGAGAAGAAGGAATTTCAAGTATGTTTTGAAGGAAGAATCAAGGTGTTTAATTAAGAACACGAAGTATCTTTTATCTTTGAACTATTTTGTAGATCTTCAACTTCCCTCCAATTCCTGTAAATCTTTGGGACTTCCCTTACCAAAGTTACAAGCCAGACTCTTAGGGAGGATGAAGAACTCTGTAAGACTTCGCACTTGGTTTTACTCACTCTCTTGAAATGCTTTGTTTATTGACCTATTCATATTGGAACTACTTTTTGACCAGTCCTAAGTATGCTTTCCAAAGTTTAGAATACTTAAGTTTTTTTACCCTCATTTAATATTGCTTATTTATGTGAAATAAAAGTTTGGTCATAATTTTATAGCACTATTTAAGACTTATGGTATCTATTCCTTTTCTTGCCATTGTTATTGTTATTGCAGAGTGATTGAAAATTACTTATGAAACATTTTCCCCAAAGAACACTGAGCTTCTTTTTTTCCCCCTTGGTGGGAAACAATCAGTCTTGGAATAGTACTTGTACTGGAACAACAAAGAAGTCAAATGAGCTTTTCACATTTCCTGGGTCTGAGATTAATACTAGGCTTTAGATAAATATAAATACTTACATCTTCTTCAGTGAACATCATGATAGTCTAGGAAGTAAGCTGAGTGCCCCATAGGAGAAGTTAATTTGCTGATGGACTTGGAGCATTGTTTAGGTGAAGCATCACTCTCTCTGTATGACACACTGGTAGCTTGGATTAGAAAGGAGATTTTAATCTGCCCAAATATGGTGTAGAAAGTGTTGGTAATGAAAACTTTTCTTTTGAACAATATTACAATTAAATGCTTAGGTGCAACTCAGTAAATGATAGGATATTTTTAAATAATCTTTTTTTTACATTTTGCCTTTTTTTTCTGGCAAAAAAAGAAAAAAAATCTTAATGTGCGACCTTCTCTTGAGAAAGAATTTTTCACTTTCAATAAAATCCTGGGTCAGGATGTGTAACAAAAGATTGTCTCTTCCCTGAGGATCTCATAGACTAAAAGCAGACAAGTTGTGGAAAACAGCCTGGTAACAGGAAATTATGAGGTGAGTCTACATGCTAATGTAAATTTTGCCTCTCTTTTGTATATATGACTAGAAAAAGTAAAAAGAGGCAAATTAATTTCTGGCTTAAAATTCGTAAACTTTTTACTTGTTTTGTATTCAGGACAGTATTGTATATTACATGATTTGTTCAGTGTGATTATAAGAATCAGTGCATTTTTTTGTAAAAGGCTGATTAAACTGAATAGTTCCATTTGCCCTTGGCAATGGCTGTAATGAACAATAATAGAGTAGGCTGAGTTTGCTGTATTTGGCTTTGGTTAGTTTTTTGTAGGTTTTTTAAAATTCATTTTGTGACAAATGGCTTTGCTTGAGTACCTTGCCTTGTTTGGTGTGATTGGTGTCCAGACTGAGTACATTAGGAAGTGATGATACTTATCTGTGTGGTTCACATGCTAATTAAATTGACTTTACCAAAGCATACAAATGTCTCCCATTATTTTCTTTTTTCTCACCTTGTGTCAGTAGATTTCTGTAATAAATCAGAAAATCTTTATTCAGCTGGCAGATAGTATTTGAGAAGTGCAAAAGATGCATTCATTTCAACAGTTTTTTTTTTTTTTTTCAGATTTGCATGCAAAGGCAGAGAAATATCAGAAAAGAAAAGCTTTCCTAGGCCAATTTATTTAGTTTGTACATCATGAAAAGAAAAGATAAACTGATGGGCTGCCTATTCATAAATTGAAAACGTAGATTTATATGACAGCTTAAATGAGGTCTGGCAAAATCCACTTTTAAGCTCCGGTTTGTATTTTGTGAGAGCTGTTTGACTAATCAAACAGAGGTGGCTGTATAATGAATAATTCATGGATGCAGTGCCCGTGAAGGAGCAGGCTGTAAATACCTGTAGCAGAACTCCAGGGGCACCATAATTAGCAGCTGGCATTGGCTGGCTGCTGATGTCACCGTTGCTCTGATGTGTAATTATAACATGACCTGTTGATGAGATTGTTGGTGTGTAATATTTCCCTTCTCCAGTGGCATGCACTCTTTTACACAAACAAAGCAGAGGGGGTGGCCCTTCCATCCATCAATCCCAGCCCAGCAGCCCCACCCTGCACCTCCCTTTGCGTCTCAACACCCTTTGTTATCCTATGTTCTCCTTTTCTTCTTTTATTCACCATGATCTTCCTTCCAACCTCCTGCTAACACCATCAAGGGAGATGTCGTTTTTGCTCTTCCCACAGATTTTGAGAACTGGGACTACAGGCAAGGTCAGGGCTTTGCTAGGCACAGTCCCTGCCCAAATGCCCTATGAATGAGTGGACAAAACCGTGCAGCACCTTCAGAGTGTCCTGAATGGTACAGAGGTTACAGGTCATGAGGGAGGCAGTCTGCACCCCTGTTTACTCAAGGGACAGCCCTCTCTCAGGGGCCTTGGTTCTCTGAGTGACTCTGGCAGCTGTGGCCCAAACCAAAGATAATCCACTGCTGTTTACTTAAAGATACAAACCTTTATCACTGAAACCCTGGCTGTTATCAGATAGACATTGGTAGTCTTAGAACTGAGTGAGAAGAAAATCTCTTGTCAGAGCTGGGAGTGAGAACAGGGGAGAAAAGAGGGAGAGAAGCTGCATCCTCCAACAAGGCAGCATTCATCAGAGATCCAGCAGATGTAGATCAAGTAGCTGCAGAAAATGCAGTAGAAATTAGGACAGACAACATATTTTTCAAGAAATTGGCTAATCTAGACCTTTTTTCATTTAAAAACAAAAACCAACCAACCAACATAATCACTCCAACATAACTACTCCAGAAAAACACACACAAAAACAAGAGAAAAATGGGTTGGGGTCTTATGCTCTCATTCTGTGCACGTGACAGAAAAAATTCTCCTGTCCTATTCTGGAAGACCACATTGCACTAGTGACTAGAGACTAGGGACTAGGCTCTGTCCATTACGTCCTGTCTTGCAGTGCAGTCCCATCATCTCAGAGATATCCTCTAAGGATGCTGGTCAACACCTCTCTGCTCTTTTGTCCAGCAGTAGTAAACTGGACCAGGCACTGGTCTATAGGATCCAAAAGATGGATATCTGGATTATTCTATCTAGAATTAAAGGAGGCTCAGAAGGAGTCAATTCCTCAAATACAAAACTAAAGACTTGGAACAGTTTTTTTTTTTTTTAAATAAAGCTGGATAAAAACACGTACAAAAATTATATTCATTTCAAAAGGTATATATATGCATTTATCTTTATATATTCACAAAAGTAAGTGTAGACTCCAAATTCTACAGATGCAATCTTAAAAATGTCTCCTGGGAATACAGCACTGGAGGTTGTATACAATTATTTTATATGACTGGAAGCAAAATTCTTTGCTTCTGTAGAAAGCCACACATAGGGTGGCACATGGCTACAGCATGATGTAAAGATGAGCCCTAAAATGTTGTTAAGAAACCTTGCTGGGATACCTTATAGTTAAGAAAGTCTGTGGGCCAGGAAGAGCTTCATGGTTCCTCTTGGAACATGGATTTACAGATGTGTCTGTGGGCATATCCAAATGCATGCTACAGGAGTTAAGCATTCTTCTATTCACTGCACTAAAGTGAGGGAGAAAAGTTATTCCCTCCTGTGTCTCAGTAACATGTCTGGTTAATCAGTCCAAAATGCTCCAAATCAGAATTTATTTGGATGCAAAGTAGATGCACTGGTCAAATTTTTGTTGACTCTATTCTTCTCATTGTTCTTTAATGAACCACATTGCTAACTTTACTTATAACTGATGTGGAAGAGCCCAATATTGGCTCTCTACCTTTAAGAGATTCATGGTAATTTGTGAACCAGTAATTTCCTTTCTCTGAATCTCAGAGGTGTTTATACAACAGTGAATTTGTGGTGTAGGAATTTTATTCAAGGTAGTGTCCTGGTTGTTATCTCCTCAATGATGTCTTCCATGGGTGTTTGGATTTGTATTACTGCTGGTTAGCCCGTGATGTGTGTTCATTTAGGGGTGTAAATATTGGCCAGTGCTCTGCATTGTAATCACACAGCACTCTGGGACTGAGCTCACAATCTTTCATTCCCAAAGTGAGAAAGCTACCCACAGAGCCAAAATAACACATGGACAAATGGCATTTTTATAAAGCAGCCAGAGTGACTGCTCTGTTGGACACATCTGTGTTTTAATGACTGAGACTCAGGTGTGTGTTTATGTTTGGAAAGGAATATTAGTGGCAAAGAGAGAAGAAAGGAAACATTTTCCTTTGTCAAACATTCTGGTGCTTATGGAGATGAACATTTCCAGTAATTACAAGCCAGGGAGACAAATTATAGCAGATCCTTGTTTAAAGGTTTTGGAGGGGTAGGAGACTAGTTTTCTGTGTTGGGCCATATCAGTCAGTACTTGCAGATAAGGAAGGCAGCAAAACCTCTTTAATCTTGACGGAAAGAATAAAATCTGTGATTCACAGACATTCCCTATTTAGAGAACAGAGTGCAACTTGCATTTGCAGTGGGCAGTGCTGAAGTACATGGAGGGTCACTTGGCCATCTGTATATATGGAAATAACATGCCTGGTGACATGGGGCAGCAGCTAACTGTAGGGACTTGCTTCTTTAGTCCTACACACAAAATTAACCTCTAGCTAATTATGGTTCTGGCAACAAGATTTTTGCTAATCATTATCTTTTACTTTCTCTCTGTGATTTGGAAGCCTTGCAGGGATTTTCTGAGAAGTTTTGTTTTACTGTTTATATCATCGTAATCAAGATCATGAGGAAGAGGTAGTGGGACCAGGAGATACTACCCAGCTGCTGAACAGTAACCCAAATTTCCTCAGAAGATGTGAGATCCAGAGACCATGGTGCAGGAGCTCCCCAGGCAGAGATTAATCTTCCTCAGAGAGCAGCAATGCTGTTACAGTGTCTGAAAGTCTGAACCTAGTTGATTTAAATGGAATAATCTAATTAAGTGGTCATGCAACCAAATATTATCAAGAACTGGAGGAGCTGATGTCTGATCGAAGAATGGGATTGACAGTCAGCCTCTTCAGGCTGAGGATTTGCTTCCATTTTCTTTTCTGGCTTAAGCTCAGCAAGTGCTTGTCTGAACTAGAGCAACGAGCCCTGAGTGCAGGTGTAAGAGGGACCTCTCGTCTCTGCTGAGATGATCATGGTTGAATAACTGAGCTACAGGCAGCCCTTCTTCTTGCATGAGCCACTGAGCTGCAAAATCGGAGAGTGTCTGCACAAACGAGTACATGATTTCATCTGACTCTTGTACCCAGTGTGGAGGACTTGCAGATTGCCATTCTGTGGGCTAAATGATATCTAAGCCTAAGACTTAACTATAAGAAAATTCAAGTGTTTGCATATACATTTTTATGGCACTAGTACATTATTGCAACATTTTAGTACTGTGGCTAGCAAAAATGAATAATAAATGTAGTGGGGATTAATTTTAAATTGACAGAAAACGTGGTTTTCCAAAATATCTAATGTTTTTCCCTCTATAATAAAATTTTAAAATGTACTCATTCTGTTTACAGAGTCACAGAATAAGCTGAGTTGGGAGGGACCCTCAAGGATTGAAGCCAACTCCTGGCCCTACACAGCACCATCCCCAAGGATCCCACCATTAAACACTTCTTGATATCTGTCAGGTTTGGTGCTGTGACCACTTCCCTGGGGAGCCTGTTCCAGTGCCCAAACACCCTCTGGGTGAAGAACCTTTCTCTAATATATAACCTCAACCTCTACTGACACAACTTCAGGCCTTGGATCTTTAAAGATTCTTTTTTAAAACTAATGTTATTGTTATTATCTCTGCCTCAATATTTTTGCAGTTAATGGACAAGGAAGAATTTTTGCTCATTTATCTTGTCTGTTTAAAAATGTTGTCCTGCTTCTATGAAAAAAATTATAATATGAGATCAATAGTATGCTTTTCTAGAGTTAGGAAAACCCTCAAATTCTCAAATCTAAATTAACTTTATCTCTGTGGAGATGTAAAGATAAAGTAAAATAAGTAGGACAAATCTGAAAAAAACATCACAGCTTTTAATAAGGACAAAATAAGTTTATGCAGAGTAAGAGGTAAAATTTCCAAAAGCTCTACTCTTCCTCTCACGTTTTTTTTTCCTTTTCTTTTTTTTCCTTTTTTTTTTTTTTTTCCTCCTTCTTCACTTTGGGACTATAATTTACCATAAGAAGTTCTTACCAGAAAGGAAAAAATGTATTTTTCCTATATTGCAAGTGCTTGTTAGCATAGAGGTCTGGAATGTTAATTACAGAACTCAATTATCTCAAGTTAAAATTCCATTAACCACATAGGACAGGAATGGCATTGTCAAGGTAAAACAAGCCAGGCAAAGTGATGAGTGGATGGGCTATGCTGATAGGATGCATATAGAGAGTAATGGGTGAGTACATCAATATTTAATTCTGTATCTTGTATAAATGTATTTTTATACCCATTTGACAATTTTAAAAAGAGTGTTTAAAAGAGTAGTATGCTGCATCCATATTTCTAAGAAAAAAATTAAACAGTAGTACAACAACTTACAGATATCTGTGCCATTAGAATACTAACCACTCCCTGAGTGTTACTAACCACTGTCTGAGGGTTGCTTTTTGCTTGTCTAATATGTCTCACATCTTTTAGTCATATTTGGATACGTATTTAAATTACTGGTTGTGCCAAACTAGTTTGCTAGTGACATTGCTTCACTTATTTCTTTAATCTTTTTCTAACTGAAAGAAGAAAAATAATTAAGCAGATGGTTTTTGTCTCTTATGAATACACTGACAAATCTACACAGTTTCTAACATAAGCAACTTTGGAAATAATATTTTTATTAAGACAGGCCTTGACTGACTACTAGTAAATTTCAAATTTATTAATAACTTTTATCTGAATTAAGCAATTTTTATACTTAAGAAATTTTTTTCCTTTTTTTGAAAATGAAAATGAAAGAAAATGAAAGAGAAGGGAAGAAGAAATATTATTATCCTGGGCCTACAGGTTTCAGTTTAGGCTGTAAGTGTGGCTTGGGGCCATAAGAATAGATACCATTGTGAGATTGAAGGTCATAGTTTCTGGAAGTAGATTCTTACAAGATGAGGCAAGAGGCACATGACAATATTTTATGCTGTCAAGGCTTTGAACTGCTGATGAGACAAAATGTACTATTTTCAAAAAACACCTAATTGACCTAGGAGTTGTTTTTCTGAAGTTAATGGAACTTTATTTCAGAGAACCTTGGTGGAGATGTGGTTGTCTGATCTATTCAACATTTTCATAAGTCCTATTTTTAAATGCTTTGCAAATTCCTCTTTAAGGTTCTGAATTCATAAACTTCAGAATGCATTAACCCAAGAACTTCCCCTTCCTTAACTCCATAGGACAAATTTTACTGGTAATTATTTTTTAAATCTCTAAAATTACTGAAACAGAGTTACTGTTTTGACATATTTAACAGCAATAGTCTTCCAAAAAACTTATAAACAAAGTGTTTCAGTAAAGGTGGAGCCCGATTTTGAGAATGATTTTTAGTATGTAGAAAATTGATCTGATCCTTGTAATACAGCTTTTACCAACTGTACTTTTCTGAATTTCTTTTTGACAATGATGGCATTATTTATTTATTTTTTTATATTCTTTTTTATGTGGTATGGTACTTTTAAAATGGATGCATAGAGATTCAAAGAGGCATATAGCATTTTCCATGAGAAATCATCAACTCAAACACTATTGACTGAATTTTGGAGTGATATGCTTTAGATGGTGTAAATCAAAACAGTTACTTGCATGAAGTAAAGTTCTTGTCCTAATTAATTTCATCTCATCATGCAGATTTTCTGTTCACAGATTTCCTTAGAGATAGCTACTTCCCTTCTGTTTCCATCTGTCTGGGGATTTCAAGTCCTACCTTTCCTAGTCTCCATACAAAAAGCAATATAGGTAATTTGTTATAGAAGGTATGACATGCATCTCATATGAGGGAGGAACTTGCTTTCTTAGTGTAATGGACCTTGATGGTGAACAAAATGTATTTGCAATTACTTCTGAAATTCATAAAATAAAATACGACATTTTTCAGGATAGCCCAAGGTATTTTTCGTGAAGCAACTCTAGTGTGTTAGTGCTAGCTATGGTTTCAAGAAGTCAGATAGCCTCCACAATCTTGTCTTAGTCTGCAGAAATTAGTCTATTGATGTCAGAGTTAAAATATGTATTGACTTCAGGTGGCCCAGGATTATTCCTCTTTTGTCCTTACTATCAACATGTCAGTGACCTGCTAATATTAGATAGATGGTCTGAATAGGCAGTCATGTCGTAGGTAGAGCTGTAGAAGTTATTTATTACTAACTGGAAATACACTAGCATTTCATCTCACTTTAAAATCCTTAAGTTGCCCAGAAATCTTTGAAATAGGACACAGATTTTTAACCTTCACAGCAGCCTTACGGAGAAACAGAAGGCAAATACTAAAGCAACAAACCTCCACTGGAAAACAAAAAAATCAAAGTAAATGTAATTTTATCTAAAATCATATGAAGCCCCTTTCTTCTGGGTAACCATTCAGTTTGTCCAGCAGTGAAGCAGAATTAAATTGGCAAAAATAACCATTTTTTTTCTCAAAACTTGCCTCTGAACACTTTTTCCTCTTTTACATTCCAACTGCACTCCCGTTCCACTCAAATACTCTTCTCATACCTATTGTGCACCCTTTCCTATGTACTCATTTCTCACTTCAGTGCTGTCAGGAGGCAAAACTAATTTACTTCTATTTCTTTGTAATTATTCCTTCCTGATTGATATTACTTATTATCACAATGTTCAGAATGACTTCTTTCCTCGTTTCAGCTGAGAGACATAATCAGATACAATTGATAGGAGAAATTATCTCTTTTCTTGATTGACAAAATATTGCAATCCTGAAATTTAAATTTTTCCTCCCATCTAGAATTCATTTTCCAAGAGATGAAAAATATATTTCTGAGTTGATTCAGCCCACAGAAGTGGACTTTAGTGAGTGCAAAATGGAGACCATAAGGTCATCTAATTAATGACAAAAAATGTAGGTAAGATAGGTACAATATTATCACTGAATATCTTTAAAGATCTGTTTGTTAGGAGACTGACAGAATGTATGAAAAGAAAAATCCCACAATGATCACTGTCATTTTACTAAAACCACATGGAATCAAATTGGCTGAATACAAAACTTGTTCAAGTCAATGGAGATTTATGCACTTAGTCCAGACCCTGTGTAAATCTTGAGTGGTTTTTTGCACTTTTTATTTCTTATACAGTAATTTGTTAGGAAAGACAAAATATTTCAGTTGTCCTCATTAATCTTTGATGCTACTTGTTCAAATTGTGTAATGTTATCACACCTA
>VZTR01017114.1:10889-24940 GCA_013400775.1 Chaetops frenatus
TATGCCATTAGTTAGAAATGAATGACTGTGGCTCTACCTCAGGAGAAAAAAAGCTGTATCTCCATCTGTGTGGTCACTAATCAGAAATAGATTTCAGAAAAATACTGTGAGGGTAGAATAATAACAATACAACTTACTAGCCTTGATTCTCTTAGCTTACCTTACTTTCAGTGTGTTTTGAAACATTACCTACTTATTTCTCACACCTGTCATAAAAGAACACATTAGCTCCAAAAGTAATAGCAGTGTAATTTGGCAAAAGGACAGATGCAGCTTCAGGAATTGTGATACAATTGAAAGAGTACTGGGAGAGACATCTAGCACTGGTCACCATGGANCTCTTACTTTCCTCCCTTCCTGGAATCTTCTCTGAAGATATGAAGAAAGCACCTAAATTCACTTGGGAACTTTGTTTCAGAGAAAACCACCTGTGCTTATTTTGGTGCCGTTGTCTTTTGCAACCTGTCCTGTTTTTTGCACAACACCCCAGGAGAGATAAAGCACTCCTCTAAAGATGTGGGATGTCAAAGTTCAACTCCCTCCTCTGCTGGAGAAAATTTCCAAATTTCAGTCTAAAAAGCACTGGTTTTTTGCTTGTTTTCTTTCTAGAAGCATCTCATACATACTAGATTTTATGACCTACTGGAAGGGAAATCCCATCCTTTCTGTTGGAGCAGTGCTATAGAGTACATAAGTGCAGTGTGTAGAAAAATGCTTGGAAAGAAAGGTTGATAAATTTCTTTAATTTTTTTTCCTTGATATGTTTTGAGATCTGAGCAGTGGAGAAGTATTTCTGTGAGTACTTCCATATTAGCAATTTGATTATATGCAGGTAAATATTCATGGCTGGAAGGGACAATCATAAGGATGTATTTCACCTCCTCTGTCATAGGTGGTAAAAACACTCCAGTGATTCCTAAATAAAATCTACTGGCTCAGATAAAGCTAGAAAATCCCTTTTAGAAAATTGAATATTTGTGCTCTGACTATTTGTACTTATGAACTAATTTTTTTGCACTGGTTCTTCAGGTGATCTACTGAAATTTATACCACTGGAAAATATGGGCATGAAAGTTTTACACTATATCAAACAGTACAGTGAAGCACAGACAGGTGTGGCAGCATACAAATGTTTATATTTTCTGGGAAATGGACAGATTTTTTTTTTCTTTTTAAAAATTATTGTTATTACAGTTGCATTACCCCAGATTTAGGCAAATGTGGGTATTAAAACCAGTATCTCAAGCTGTATATATCAATGTACAGAAAAGTGCTCTCAGGATCAGACAGCTGGGAACATTAATAGTACAGGAAAACATTTTGGCTGGATTTTCATAATGTCTCTACTAGAAAACCTAAACAAAATATTGCTATTAATTAGCTATTTTTTTAATCGAGTTATTTCAGCTAAGNTTTTTCCTGGCTTGTGGTAAAGAAGAATGTTCTCATGGCTTGACCACACTGTTATGAAACCCCATCTCAGGTCAGAGATGGGATTAAGGAAAACATAATTTTCAATAAAAATGNTCAGCTAAGATTTTATTTGTCTGTTATGCTTGAAAATAGCAAAAAGGATACCAAGTCTGTCCTGATATATATCTTAAAAAGTCAAGTCAATTTAGATAATCACAAAAGATTCAGGTTTTCCTGCCTTGTGGTGAAGAAGCAAGTTCCCATGGCTTGACCACACTGTTAAGAAACCCTATCTCAGGTCAGAGAGGGGATTAAGAAAAACATAATTTTCAATAAAAATGGTCACCTGAGCTCACCTCTGCTGCTTCTGGAATTTGAAAAATCATCTCTGCTGAGATGATCATGCTCAAAGGACATAGTAATGCAACCTGCATCATTATGCACAGTTTCGTCTTTATCGTCTTCCAAGTTCCCTTTATCTGAGAACAAATCTAAACTTTGTTCACCATCAGTGAATAAGACATACAGCTACAGAAGCTCATGGGAACATAAGGGAATGAATAATAGCTTTCAAGCAGAGATGAGTGATACATCTTTCAAACTGAAAGACGGGAAAAGAAATAGCATTTGGGACACAATTTGGGACATCAACAGGAGTCCTTGTTTCTAGGAAAAGATATTGAATCTTGCTAAAATACTTATGATTAGCATAGCTTTTAATTTAATTTTCATTAGTGGAAGTGTTACACCGTGTTTGCTTTTGTACTTGGTTAAGTGAGAAGTAATATCTTTTTTAATAGGGTTTAAAAGGAATGAACTGCTTGGGTTTTGTAGTACTACATTGATTTCACTTGGCCTCACATGGCCAGCCCAATATATGAAAATAGCTGTGCTATAATAGAAAGCACTAGAAAGACTTTTGGTCCTTATTCAAACTGTCAGTCTTGAAATTCAAAAAATAGTTTGTCTGGTCTGTGGAGCCTTGGAGACTTTTCCACTCCAAAGTTTCAGTGGGACAATATATCAGCAAGACCACAGCTGTCTCAGGTGACCTGTGTTACTGCTGCAGTACTTTTCAGATGTTTTAACCACCTCACCCTCACCAGGGCTCTGACTGAGAGGTCCTGTGGCTTTCTGGCCCACTATTGAAGTGTCCTCTATGCAAACCAGAGCAAGGGTGAGGCATGATGGGAAGTCACCGGGGAGTGGTGGTGTTAAGTGCCATCCTCT
This sequence comes from Chaetops frenatus, assembly GCA_013400775.1. NCBI lineage: Eukaryota > Metazoa > Chordata > Aves > Passeriformes > Picathartidae > Chaetops > Chaetops frenatus. Next base: position 13,533 of record VZTR01017114.1, read on the forward strand.
CCCTTCAGACATAACATGTGAAATCCAGGGAAACCTGAAAACTGTCAGGCATGAGGAAAAGAGTGTTTGACTTAATGAATGACAGATAAACCTGCCCAGTTGTTTTCTGGTCAGTTTGTTTCCTCTGCACACAGACCCCTTCCCCGGGGGTATTTTCTTCTTTAATTCCTTCACTGAAAATGTGTACACTGGAACCTGATACCTGATGTGTATGCGAGGGAGAGCTCTGCTGCACCACAGGCACCATAAATAACTACTCAGAGCAGAGGTAAGGCATACTGCTGGTGCGGCTCATAGTGTTAATACTGAGTGTTAATGTCCTGCCCTTTATCTTAGTTAGTGTTGCTTTCAATTAGAAGTAAGCCATTCACTTTGGAATGAAAGAACTGACTCACACCTCTTCCCTAAATTTGAATCATCCCCAAAATTAAATGCTAAGTATCTGTCTTGACACTTATAGACCTTTATCACCATCATGTCTGAGTGACTGGCAATGAACTGCAGCATTCATTCACGCACCCATTCCATAAATTTTTCATATCAGATATTAAAGATGTCATCTGTGATGCATTTTAGGACAGCATTTTATGTGCTTTACAAAGGACTGACAAATTTCCCTTATAACCTAACACTGTCCTTTGTACTCACTCTTGGATCTTTGAACAAGTTTCAGAAATTTATAATTTTGTGATACTCAATTCTAAGCAACTTACATCCCCATAGACTACTCTGCATTCATACCTTTAGTACTGATTCTGCTTGGGTTTACAGTGAAAGGGTCACAATAACAGGAGAAAAAAATGGACAGATATTTGGAAACAAGTTTTTCTGTTTTATGTGTGTAATACAGCATAAAATACATATTTATTTTTCTGTATGTTTTGCATGTCATACATACTAAAAGAGCAGCTAGACTATTTGAACACCTTATCCAATAGGGCCTTTACTTTGAATCTGAATTTCTCTGTCCACTTCTGTTCTGATATTAGTGTGCTGACTCTGTAATATAGAGAATCTTGGTCTTTAATTTTCTCTATGATATCTGACCCAGTAAGATAGAACCTTTGTAAATGCTGTTTACCTTTCCCTTGACAGAGAGTAGAGAACTCTCAGTAATGGAAAGCGACACAAAAGAGCAAATTTCTGCACATGCCCATGCCATAACCCAAAGGAAGGATGCTTTCTGATCCCTTTTTAATGCTTTATGGTTATTAATATCTTTTGAACAACCAAGGCAAAGGTTGTATGTACAAGTATGGTGCAAAAGTGTGTTATTTTCACAGTTTCAGGAATCTCACCTTAGGTCTGACATGGCCAGAGAAGTTTGATTTCTCATATGCTCCATGAACGCAAGAGGTGTCCTCACCTGCAGAAATGAACATACATATACAGAAGGGTGTGTGGGAATCATGGGAATTATTCTGTACAGTAATTCCCTACTTGTGCTATACGATGTATAATAAAAATCATGCTAAGGACTGTAACATGGTTTTATTTGAAGGTAACAAGGGAATACTGAAAAAAGTGTAACTGCAGATTTATAGATGCTTTTTTTTCATGCTTCTCAAAATGATCTCTACTTCTCAAGATAACACATATTATTTACTGTGTTAATCACAGATGTCTTTGTACAGTCTGTATGAATTATGTTAGTGATTTGAAATTGTCTTTTAGTAATGCAACTTAATTTTTTTTTTGTATGAGAGCAGTCCAGACGAATGCTATAGAGAATCTGAAAGCTATGTGATAGTCTATTTACGCCTGCAGTCATTTTCTTTTGTAGAGTGTAACAAAAACTAAGTGGACAAAGTTGCAGAACAACAGAAAGAGTATAACTGTTTTAAAACACTTTGAATTTGGAGAGTAAGAACAGAAAAAAAAACCCCATGGAAGTATGTCAAAAAAATATTCAGAACAAGCTGAGTTAGCAAAATGCTTCCTTTATTGCCAATGCTCCACTTCTGGGACAAGAGGGCAAAGTGAGTCCAAATTGATCTAACAGAAAATCTTCTGGTACAGTGAAAGCCTTCAGTGAAAGGGGGGTTTGTGCAGTCACAGGCGGTTGTATTTTGCTGTATTGTTCACAGCTGAAAACTATCCGGTACTGACGTGGACCTGGCAGACTCATCTGGAAACTGTTTCTGCCAACAAGATGTCTGTGGAAGGCTGAAACAAATGAGAAACTAAATTCTTCACAACTTGCTGAGATAAGAGGTTCCTTGGAATTGCTGAGTGTTAGATTGCTGCCCTAAACCCCTCAATTTCATGCTCTCTTTTTCTGTGCTGCATATTTGTTCCAACTGGCTCCCTACCTTGAACTGTACCACATCCTGCTGGGTTAAATGTGATGGACAGTCTATATGAAAACCAATCAGTTATTTTGACAGGAGACTTAGAGAAGGTCAAGGCCACCTCTTCTCAAAAACCTGTCTGCCGAGTCTTCAGCTGTCAGAGATTAAATGTCTCTGAGGCTCTTTGGTCTGGGCTGTGTTTTCATTTTGTCCCAAACAATCAGGAACCCAGCTGGTGAAGGCCTTCCAGTGCTTTCATCATGGTATTTATTTGATTGCTATTGTCCAGATTTAGAAGTGTGAAATTGTGACTGAAGTGCAGTGATTGTATAGTGTGCTGCAATACCTCGCATATGAAGAAAGACAATTCAATTTTATATTCATGTGACATACTCTCAGTGGTAAAGCTCTGCTGGCACACAAATCTGCTATTGGGAAACAATGCTTACAGAGCTTATCTAATATATGACTGATTCATGGCTAAAGGATTATGTGGGAGCCAGTATTGAAGGATACTTAATAGATAATTTTTCCTTTTAAAAACAGACCACAATGAGGCTTAAAGTTAATTTCATTAAAATAAGGTTTATGCCTAATATGGAAAGAGATGAACTTTATATAAACAATATATTTTTCACCTTCTGCAAGATGTAAAGGAAAAAAAGTTTATTAAATTTAAAGCCCATAACACAAAGTCATGCCAAACCTTTTTTCAAGCTTTATGAGTTATACAGGATCCATGTTTCAAGCACAGATGTTCTGATCTAGATGCTTAATTAAATGAAGCTACTTAATAACATTTAAGTACAACTACCCTCATTTCTTGAGGTTTCTAATTCAGCTTTTCATTGTTCAGGAAGAGGCACAATTCAGATTATAGTTGCAGAGAAAGACAAGGAGAGAAGGAGAAATAATTTTCAGTTCTGTATTCTATAGAGATTTTGACAAGTGACATATTCTCTACCTCTGATGATTTTTTAGGTTTCAAGGTTTCTGAGAGACCATTAATTCAGTTCAGCCTTGTGACCTAAGATTACATTAGGAAATATAAGGGTGGTCTAATTTGTTAGTTTTCTAGCATTTCAGGTGATGAAGAGTTTCCAGAAAAGTTCAAATGCTTACAGCTGTCAAATTATTTTCATTTTTGATATATCCATGTAGAGCATGTGAAAAAATTGACCAAAGTTACTTTAGAGGACTTGGTCTAAATTGTGCTAGAGAAAATCAATGTCAAAATGCAGCAGTAGGACAGAAGAGACCTACTATCATCTTATTAAAATGTTGCATACATTTTACTAGAGCTTTGCTGATTTTGTTTCTTTTGAAAGACATGTGTTAGTAGCTGTACATGATCATTTGAAATAGCCAAAGTTGGTATGTGAAGAATGATATATTTATTCAATGTTCTGTTGAAATACCCTGAGAATTGCTTAGTCAGAATGGTTTGTCATCACAGCTACTAACTGGGAATGAGCCCAATTTTGTAGTTAAGAAATTTCAACATTCTTAGTACAATATTAATGGTGGTCATTATATCAGATCATTATTGAACCGATAAGCAACACTACTTAATCAAGAAGTTGAAACAAGGAACCTGGGAAAATGATCTAATCATGACTCCCTAATTTCATGTTGTCTTATTGAAACATACATCATTCAAAGAACTTCCAGGCTCTTCCAATTTATTGAAACCATTAAAGAATGACACAGGTACTGCAATTGCATCATATACATATGGGAAGAACGATAGTAGGTATCAACCCACTAGTTTAATTAGGAAAATTGTATCTAACTTACAGCTTGTTGGTGGGGTATAATTCAGTTTTGTCTAGGTATTACCTGTATAACACAGAGGAGACAGGGTACACTTATGGTGGTGTTCAGGGGCAGACACATGAGCCAAAGGATGACAGCAGCTAAAATATGTTTGTTCACCTGAGGAGCACTTGGGCAGCTTTCAGAAGAGTATGGCTCTAGATGATTTTGTGAGAAGAGCACTGGGTCCTTATAGTGGCCAGGAGACAAACCCATATAGATAGAAAGTAAGGAAGAACTATCATCAGGACAGGCTGTTCTGTACCAGAGCCAGGACTAGACTGAGTTACATAAACAGCCCACTGGTGCCATCCAAGACACCCTTAGGTATTGTGCCTGGCCTCCAGCTGCTTCCCCAAAGGGCCTGGACCACCTGTAGGTGCCTGATGATATCTGCTAGCCCTGTGCCTCAGCAGCCCCAGGACACTTCATGTGCTCCAGGTGCTTGTGCGTGGAATTGAGTCCCAAAGACCACTCAGTTCCATGGTCTGTTTTTATGAAGACATTCGCATAGGTTCTAAATTAAAAAAACTGTTCTGTGCCATTCATTAGGTGTTTGCACTTGATCTTCGGAGGAAAACAAAGCCCAAGTTTTTACTCTCTTCTGTCACTAAGTCCCTGTAATTTTTTTCTTCCAAATCTCGTTTTTCTCATGTCATATATTTAAAATGGGTTATCAATGGTAATATATTAATCAAGATGAGATGATCCTTTGTCTTGGGCAATAACATGTTCCAATTCCAGTTTTATTTCCACTGTACCCTTCTGTTCCCTAAGCCAAGAGAAATAATAATTTAGTGAAGTCAAAATTTAAAGGAATGAAAAGGATGAAGACATTAGGATATTTCTGATCTGCTTTCCTATTTTTCAGAAAGGAGGACCTCTGTGATTACAAGGCTAACTTCAGTACACACACAGAGACAGTCTAAGAGAAGATGGAAAGTATTTTGAATAATCACTTGAACTGAAACCCAGTATTTTGCTGAAGCTTGCTCACCACTAATCGTGACAGAATTATCAAGCAACATTGATGGCTTTAAGTTATCTACACACATAGAGCATCATAGGATTTATTGTGTCAAATAATGCCTAGGCTGTTTGCAAACCATTAGCAAAATTAACACAAGTATCCATTTCCAATCTGGTTTTTTGTTTTGCTTGTTTATGGTGATTCGTAATAGAAGCAATTCCTCTTAAAGGCAACAGGAATGAGTTAAATATCTTGGACCAAAATGGAATCCTAAGTGTTTAATTTATATTTTAATGTCTTTTTTTTTTTCTTTTACAACAGTATTAATTAATTGTACAAATACTATTAAGTATGAAAGGATTTAATGGAAGCCCTATGTTGATTACAACCTGCATCCATCCATTTCTTGGTTAAATACTCATCCATATATTTAAATGATGCTTCTGGTATTTTTTCTTGCCTTGAGATACTGCTACTAGATGATAGACTACTAGCAAGTGAATAGGTGGTTGAAAACCAGTCTTTGTCTCAGAGGGGAAATTCTGACATTTCTGAAGTTGTTTTCCTCCTCAACCAGAACAAAGATAACAATAAAAATGTATGAGAAAAGGAAAGTTCAAAATAATTCATATAGAAATATGTATGTACAATTTCCTTTCAGTCAGATAAAACTAGATTCAGTGATGTGGAAGGTTGCAGCAAATATCCTATATATGTGTATATGTATGTGTGTTGTGATATAATGCTTATATTAAAATTTACATTGTTAAAATTTAAATGAAATTAAAGAAAATTAGTGAATAAAGATAAAACTTCATTACTCGATTGGATAAAAACTATTCTTGCATTATTGAAAGAAACTTAGAAAGCTGAAATAATTATTCCAACATTTCCTTGCAGAAAATTTCTTACCTATCCTGAAATGAAAGTCATGAAATAATTATCAAGTTTCTGATCTGACACAGAGGTGAATCACATCCCTTACAATATAATGCTCTGACTGCTTCACCCAGGGAGGACCATGTTGGACATCAGTCCTTTTCCACAACAGGACTTTCCTTAAATTCAACCTGTGACTGCCTCTTAAGTTTGTTTTATTTTCATATGTGTTTCACTCTATTTACCAAAAACTAGCATATTTGGTTCAAATTTCTTTCTTTAAACCAGGTTTGTGGGTGAGCAAACAGTACTTAATACTGAGATAATTTTCAACATTTCATATAATTCTCTCTCTTCATTTCAGTGAAAGGAAAACCTTCTTGAAAGCTGTTAGAAACAATCATTGTGTTAAAAGGCCACCTCTGTTAGAATATTCGGCCATTAAGAAAGATGTTTTTTTGTCTAAAATGGTCTGGATTTTATGGCTAAGTATTGCTCTATTTAATACCACAAAACAAGGAAAAGATTTTTCTTAGCAGCCAGTAAACATGGAGGGAAAATGAAGCATGGCAAAACACCTGAGTTATATATTTCAAGGACATCGAACAAATAACAAAAGAAAGGAAGAGAGATGATATGGGGAGCAGCACAGTATTGATGGATAGGGATGAAAATGCAGCTATGGGTTTACTATATACTGCAGCTTAGTTTCCAGCTGTTGAGCATTTGGAGGACTGATGAGAAAAATATTTGTGGAAATGCAAACAGCTATGCAATCAAAATGGAGACAAAATGAAACTGTCTTTAATACTCAATATGTCCATAATTTAGAAAAAAAATGGCACATGAAATCACAGGTATGACAGCTGTAGCCAGTCAAATCAGAGGTATCATCATTTAGCTTTAGGGTACATCAGAGCCATCAATAAATTTAATATAGAAATTCAGATAAATTTTTTCTTCATTGTAGGGATTTGGGATGATCTTTCAATTGGCAGGGAATTTGACTTGCTTTAAGGTGAGTTTACTAAGATGTCCCTTTGGCATAGATGACTAAGACGGCAGGGGAATAATCCCAATGACATAAGAAGTCCATGACAATTGTATCGTGCACATTCACTTGTTTCTTTCCCAACAGTTTCCCAGCATCCAGTAACTGTTGGTTTGTTTTTGTTTTTTTTTTCTGTATGCCAATTCTACATTAGTTTTCATGCTGAATTGTCCTCTTTAGGTATAAGTCCTACCATTAAGCAATTAGGGTCCCATAATCTTTCCTTGTAAGTCATTCTGCTGCCCGATCCGAAGAAAACACAAAACAACCGAAGTCGTTTTATGCGGTGCTTTATTGAGGGCCCGGGGACCTGNTACATCTAGAATTCTTTAAGTTCAGTTTCTGGGGTCAGTATTATCAGGATGTTCAAGTGAACATATTTCACACCAAATAACTCCTTTGAAATCTATATCCCATAACACTCTTAGAAGGATGTTATGATTCTTGATGTGAAAATCCTTTACAGTTACTAGTGCAGTGTTTCCTATCTGTCCCAAGGAGGAGGGATTCATTTAATTTTCTATATTATCTTATGTACATTTTAAAAGAGAAGACTCTGACTTGTACACAAGGAAAGCATTTCAAAAAGCAGGAAAAGAATTTCAAAATCATGTGTGTGCCAAAGTCTTGGGCCCTGCAACAGCAAACTTACAGTTGAGATGTTCCTTTTCTGCAGTTGCTAACCAAAAATATTCTACTTTGGCTTAGAGCAACCAAGAAAAAAAAATCACCTTAGAGATATAAAACCTGATAAAAAATGGCAAGGTATAAAATTTTCGTTGATCTTATTCCATTATTGTTTTCATGGTTTTGAGACATCAGTTTTGCATCCAATGTCGCATCACTTTTCTGGGAGCAGGGTTGGAGGTTTTCCCTCTTCTTTTGGGAAGCCATTTTTTTCAGGTTTTATCTTTCAGGAGGTGCTTATTTTCCATTACAAGAAAAGCTGTCTGGGAACAGATTTCAGACAGGCAAGGGGGCAATATAGAGCTGCAGCCTTCTTTCTGCATTAATGCTGTGAACAGATTATGAACACAGATGCATCTGCACACCTCATTTCCATCTCTGTATTCATTTGGCATTTGGATCCAGCACTGAAGCATATTTTATTCTCTGCAGAGTGCTGTCAAGTATTATAAATAAGACTAGAGATCTAAGTTAAACTGCTCAGTTTTGAATTCAATGGTCAAGAAAAACACCAAAAAAAAAAAATACATGAGCCCACATGATCTGTCACTTCTGCCTTTACCTCCAGCTGCTTCCTGACTTACCAGCCTGAGGTGAGCATTTGCTTGCCAAGCTATCTGTCACCGGTTTTCAAACAGTGCTCCTTGAGCCCTTGAGCTCCATAAGTGATCATTAAGGAAATGAAACTCACAGTTAGTGGATTTACATTTACTAGTCAAATTTTTCTGCACTCCTAGGGAAAAAAAGAATAGGGCTCTTCAAAGTGAAAAAAAGGTCTAAAAAGTCACTGAAATATGTTTCAAGTCATTGAAATATGTTTCAAGTCATTATATTTTATTTAATCCTTAACATTTTATCTTACAAAACCGATCAACATCATAATAGTCAGTCTTTCACCCACATATCACAGTGGTAGTTCCTCAAGTGCTATCTAGAAGATTAATATTTGCTCAAGTCACTACCTCCAAGAAGGACTACTCATCCAGTAACTCAGGAAGGAAAGAAATAGCATGTAACCTCTTCAGCTCTGTGTTCAGCACTGGGAGGGAGCAGCCTGTGTGATCTTTGACTGTATGTTATAGCTGGGGAGCAGCTGAGCCCAGGCCAGCAGTAAGCAGTGAAGGCCAGCAGTGCCCTGGGCTCCACGGACAGGAACACAGCCAGCAGATCAAGGAAAATTATTCTTCCCTGTATTCAGCAGCTGTTAGACCACGTCTAGAGTCCTGTGTCCAGTTTGGGGCTCCACAGTGCAGGAAAGGCATTGATAAACTGGAGCAAGGCCAGGGCATGGACACTGTGGTGAGCAGGGATAGAGCATGAGGGACTGGGGCTTGTTTACCTGAAGAGAAAAGATCTTTGCAGGGAAATGAAAAGACTTACAGTTTCACATCTACAGCTTATGTCTAGTCACATGACAGGCTTTATAAAAATATATTTCAATTTTTCCTGACAGCAAGTTTGGCCAGCTGATCCTATTCAATGTGCTACAGCCAGCAGGTTGAAGGCTATATATTGCTGCTGGCTACATACTTCCATCAGCTGAATCTTATCGTCATGGTCAGACCCTTTTTGTGCTTTGACCTCTGAAAAATATTGCACTTGGCATAGGTGGATAACCAGTCCTCTCTGGAGGCATCTACTGAAACAGCTTTAAAGTCTTGCCCTATCATTAAAAGTTAAATAACTTAAAAATCTGAATTGTACTTTGAATCTTTTCAGTAATTTTTATTCTTTAGCCAGGTAAATATTTGACAGGTAAATTCTAGGTTTCCTCTGGCTGATAAAGTTAAGTATAGATTCCACTTTCCTGTCCTAGAAAAATGGTTTATCCCTCAGGGTAAAATTATTCCAAAAGGAGAATACTTATTATTTTTCTTACTGTTATTCCTTGAAGGTTGTATTTTCAAACTACCTATCATTGCTTTCACCAGGGAGCCTTACAGAAAGGTTGTTTAGGCATCGTATTGAATTAAATTAATCTCTGTTCACCTTATTTAATCCCTCTCTTCACTTTGTCTGGTTTAATTTCCTCACCTCATTGGATGCTTCTTGGTATAAGCAGGACTGAATTTTTATTCACTTTCTCTAGATGTCTTCTGCTGGATGTTCAGAACTGTATTTCATTTCAAGAAATATCCTCGGAGCAAGTTTTGGGTTGTTGTTTTTGGTTGTTTCTTTCTTCTTTGTGGTTTTGGTTGGTTTGTTGGTTGGTTGCTTGGTTTTTTGGGTTTTTTTTTTTTTGGTTGTTTTTGTTNTTTTTTGTTGTTGTGTTCTTTTTTGGGTTTGTTTTGGTTTGTTTTTTTTTTAACAGGACATTCATTAAAAATTAATATAAAAAATATACAGGAGTTTATGATGGAATTTATTTGAGTCAGCACTAGCAGAAATCAGGGGAGCTCAGATAATAGTTTCCTTAAACCTGAACATTTCTTAACAGAATAACATTGATATCAGGATGTGCTAGTGAACTCATTTGTGAGTGGGCAGGTAAACATGCTGTGGTGCAGCACATATGGATAGACCCATAAGCATCTCCCTTTTTTATGTCTCTTGAACCTGATGTTTTCTCTCCTCATTGTTGTTCTCCTATGGGGATATATTTATTGTCTTACTCTTCCAAGGACCACTTTGCTAATGGGGCTATACTTTTCATATGCTTTCTTCTAGATTTCCAGCCTTCAGTCCCTTTCTGCTCTCCTCCATGCCAGACTCTTTTTCCATGTTCTTGGGAAAATGGGGCAATCTGACATTGGTAATTCTTAAAAGTACCTCTATTTCTGTGTGTGTATGTGCACCTTTAAACAGAAGGATTAAATATAAATCCCTCATTAGGAAGGGAGCTTTTTTTATCTAAAGAAAGCACTTAAGTACATGCTAAAATCTTATCAGTTTCAATAACATTTAGGAATATGATTGTGCATGTGTACTTTATAGAATGAATATGATACTAAAAGCTAGAGGAAAGGAAACAGCCTATAAAAGGAAACAAAGCCTATCCTTTATGGCTCTCCCTTGTCCCACACTGCTGCTGTTATTAGCTAAGGGAAGTGACAGCAGTAGCAGCCACCTCCAGAACTATGAGAAAGGATAATAAACACAGTTTGACAAGACAAAAGTGTAAACGCTACCAGTATCAGACCCGATTTACCCCTGTTAAATGACACAATTTGATGAGGCTGCTTTTGAGATGAGTGTTGATCTTCACAGTCCCAATAGGTGACAGCAATTTCGGGAAAAAAAATCCAATATAATTTTCAAACATCATGAACACTTAAATCATTATGCCCTGCACAAAACCTGAACACTTTAGAGTCCAAAACTGGTAGTCTGGCATCCAAGTGATGCTGGAAACCAAATGGAGATCTTGATTTATGATGTCCAACTCCAGAAACTTGCCTATGGGTTAGTATTTTTTGTCATATTGACTTAATAAAAATTGCTTTCCTGGATGGTAGTCAGTTCAGATTACCATGGAGGCTTGCTGCTCATCGACAAAGTGTGCATCACTTGTTTCCTTCAAGCACATGGTTAGCTTTTTAAATGTAATTTTGGTGGTCATAAAAAAACCAAAACAAAACAAAAAAAACCCCAACAACAGGCTATACAACCATCTTAAAAGGTTGTATACTATAATTAGTATTACTACTAATAATTTCTGGTTGGAAATCAGAAATTATATATATATATATATATATTTTATATAGATATATATTTT
>VZTR01017114.1:26095-38817 GCA_013400775.1 Chaetops frenatus
CAAAACAAAACAAAAAAAACCCCAACAACAGGCTATACAACCATCTTAAAAGGTTGTATACTATAATTAGTATTACTACTAATAATTTCTGGTTGGAAATCAGAAATTATATATATATAATACATTTTATATAGATATTATATATATATGGAAATCACCATCTGCTGATGGTGAAACTCAAAGTTCTGCAATGCTTTTAGAAGGCTTGATCCTGGGCTTGTTTTTGTCAGGTGCTGCCACCTGTAACATGGAAAAATGGGCCGTGTGACAGATCTGCAGAGGACAGTGGTTTGTAGCACAGCAGGTATCACTGAAGAGAAATCTCTGGATTGGGGCACCAAGCTGCCATACTCAGCCTGATGGCATTAGTTAAGGCCTCCCTGGACTTCTTTATAAAGGTTGGGGGTATTTTATCAAAATATTTGACCTGGTCAATACATGCAGCCCTACACTTTTTAGAAGGATTTTTGCCCCAACTCTCATCCAGAGTAAATAAAGGCTTTCTAGCACAAAGAGCTGGAGGACTAGCTCTTGCTGGCAGAACTGGGATCTTATCCTGGAAGTAGTCTCCCTTTTTCACAGGAGGCAGGACAGCAAGCTTAGTGAGAGCAGCAGACTGTCCCACCTCACTGCAGACCTGATGGCTATGCCAGGAAGAAGATCTTGGTAGGGCTGCTTGTCAAAATCCTCCTGGCAGCTTCCTGGTCCAGCTGAATGTCCCCACCAGAGTGCAGCTGTGTGCAGTGCCTGCATCATTGCTACCTTCCACAACTTTGGGACGTGGACCTGAAGATATTAGTGCTGAAGAAAATTACAACAGGTCCAGATTTTAGAGTGTGTTGATAGACAGCAGTCAACTAAGTAATTTTTACAGAGAGTTATAAACTGTTGAACACTCCAGGAAACCTGGTATCTATAAAAATCACGTGTAAATGGAATTCAGTGCTAGATATAGGTTCAGTTTCTGCTGACCTCAAATGTGGTGAAGCCATTTGACACCTTATGGGTTGCTTTGTCTTGTATTAGAGCCATAATATTCAGTGCCTTCCTGTGTATGAATGTATGTACAAAATAATTCAGTGAACAGTTCAATATACTTGGCAGTTTTGTACAAAGATTTCTAGGTTAAAAAAGAGATTATTTTTACATATATGTCTACTCAATAAGATTGCTTTTAATTCAAATGGCTTTAATTTCAAAGTCTCATCACCTTATATTAAAATAATGAAACATTGAAGCAAAAGAAATATTTAAATAGCTAAATAAAAATTTCATTGAGTAAATCTGATGCTTTCCTTCATTATAAATTATTGCAATTTTTAGGATACTGTTATTTTGTACCAATATGGTCAAGCCTCTGAAAAACAGAGCTGAGGAAAAACGTTAAGAACTACATTTACAATTACAGATAGCAGAAATAATACAAATTAGATTTAGTTACACATGCTTTGGCAAAACAAAAGATTGATTATAAACTTTTATTTGAATGGAAGGGAAAAAATCCAGCTTCAAATTAAAATTTTCATGTAGGCAAGAAAAAGAATAATGCAGCAAATGGCTCTTGCTAGCATGACCTAAACCACAGAGATGTAAAATATGAGCCCTGCAAAAGAAAGAATAATTTGGTCTTCTATATTTGTCAAAAGTATTACAGAAGTATCTATTAGCTGACTGATGAAACAAAATCTTATCTGAATCTTTTTTTTCCCATCAATTATATCAAAAGAATATAAAGAATTACACTGTTTTCCCCTTCTACACTTTTCTACTTGGAAATAAACAAACAAAATAAATAAGTAAAGACATTTACATAACTAATTTAAAAGATAGTGAATAAAATAAAGTCTTTTAAAATTTTTTTCTTAATCCCTGCTGTCTTCTGTGATCTATAGATTTTCTTCAAAGGGTCCTGTTCTGCTGTGGATAAAAAAACATGAATGAATAGCACAACCAGCAGAGAGAGAAGGTTTTGAAACCAGCAAATGAAGAAACCACACAAAGAATAAGAACACCTTGCAAACAGATTTCTTTGCCTCTGGAGAGGAAATACAGCAGGGTTGTTTGGCTTAGGGGATATGCATATGATCAAACATAAAAGGCAAGTGACTTTAGTAATAAAAAAATCCCACATAAAGAAAATAAGAGGATCAAATGTCACGTGTACCCTCTAAGGAGCTTGCAAAGAAACCAGAGCTACAACACGTGTAGCTGTCTTCAAACTAGTCATTTCAGGTCTGTATCCTTCAAAGCATAATAACCATAAATAACAGTTTTGTTGTGCCTATTTCATTTGTTTCCAATAAAATGGGAGGAGGAGATGCTGTCAGGAGGCAGAATGACTGGCTGATGAAGCTAGGTGTAAACCAAAAGGTTATCTAACAGACAAATGTGGTTACTGAGGCTGTTACTTAAGAGGTACAGGGGGAGCCTTTTGCTCTTTCTTTCTTTAAACTGGAATAGTAATAGGGCAAAGCTGAAAGGAAAAAACAAACCACATGTAGATGAGATTTTAGTGTAAATGCTAAAGTTAACAGTTTTTTTTTTTTTTTTTTAATGGTTGTTCCAAAACTTCAGTCTGATGATTTTAAGCAAGATATTTATTCTATCTTCTTGCCTAAATATCCTCCTGTCATATTGCTGAATAACCACACGAGAATTTCTGGAGTGTTTCTAGTAGTGAGAGTACTTCCAGCTGCCCTACTGAGACAGTTTGAGAAGAGCACAGCTCCCTGCCATGGCATCCTGAGGGCATATATGGAGAATAGAGGAGGTCAGCCTATAAAAGAACACTGTGCAGCCATGGAGGCAAAATAAGACCTCTGCTGTCCCTCTGTGCTGGGGCAATTAGTATCTGTTGAATGAAAGGAAAAAAATCATAGAAACATAGAATGACCTGAGCTGGACAGGACCCACAGNACATAGAATGACCTGAGCTGGAAAGGACCCACAGGGATCATCAAAGTCTACTCCTGCTGCATCTTTCCTCAGAACTACCTTACAGTTTTGAAATGTTTCATGCATCCTCCTTTCTTTTGTAGAAATATTCTCTGAGATATTTCTCTTTCTCATTGACTCTGTGATTTATATATGCCAGCTTATTTTTTTTTAAGATTCTTTACATATTTTCTTGATTTTATGCTCTGAATAAAAGCAGAGAAGATATTAATATCTTTCTAATGCTGAAAATCCAGTATGCAGGAGTATTCTGTATTTTTAAATCTGGAAATACCTCACCTATGACCATATCATTGGAGGATGTTCTTGCAAATGTATTCAAACAGTTTACAGGGACAAGGATATTCTAATTTTTTGAGGACAGTTCAGAAAAAATAACATATGTCTCACTGGCAAACAGAGGAAGTAAAAAGCACCCTGACAGTTTGGGAAAGAATCAGAGAAAAAAAAAGCTATCAGTTTATGATTAGTAAATAGTACAGAATATGTTGCCAATATANTATTGCTGAATAACCACACGAGAATTTCTGGAGTGTTTCTAGTAGTGAGAGTACTTCCAGCTGCCCTACTGAGGCAGATTGAGAAGAGCACAGCTCCCTGCCATGGCATCCTGAGGGCATATATGGAGAATAGAGGAGGTCAGCCTATAAAAGAACACTGTGCAGCCATGGAGGCAAAATAAGACCTCTGCTGTCCCTCTGTGCTGGGGCAATTAGTATCTGTTGAATGAAAGGAAAAAAATCATAGAAACATAGAATGACCTGAGCTGGAAAGGACCCACAGGGATCATCAAAGTCTACTCCTGCTGCATCTTTCCTCAGAACTACCTTACAGTTTTGAAATGTTTCATGCATCCTCCTTTCTTTTGTAGAAATATTCTCTGAGATATTTCTCTTTCTCATTGACTCTGTGATTTATATATGCCAGCTTATTTTTTTTTAAGATTCTTTACATATTTTCTTGATTTTATGCTCTGAATAAAAGCAGAGAAGATATTAATATCTTTCTAATGCTGAAAATCCAGTATGCAGGAGTATTCTGTATTTTTAAATCTGGAAATACCTCACCTATGACCATATCATTGGAGGATGTTCTTGCAAATGTATTCAAACAGTTTACAGGGACAAGGATATTCTAATTTTTTGAGGACAGTTCAGAAAAAATAACATATGTCTCACTGGCAAACAGAGGAAGTAAAAAGCACCCTGACAGTTTGGGAAAGAATCAGAGAAAAAAAAAGCTATCAGTTTATGATTAGTAAATAGTACAGAATATGTTGCCAATATACTGCAAAAGAATAAATTGTTTCAGTTTTTTGGGGAGCAGCACAAGTGCTTATTCATTATGAGGAGAACCGTGAAGGTTTTTTAAAGCCTTTTTTGATTTTGAGAAAACCTGCCATGTATTTATCTGTGCTGAGTTCTGGAGCAGAAACTAGATAACAGTACTTTAAGGTAAGCTGGGTCAGATTTTTCTGCCACTACTAACATTCTGCCTGAGTTTAAACAGCCTGTGGGCATTTAAGGAGTGACATTTGCTGGCTAAAAATCAATTCTCATCAAGATCTCTTTGGTTTATATACTAGAATCTGTGCTTTGAAGCTTGGAGGAATTACTGAGAAGTTAAATGGGTGAACAGAGAAAAAGGGACCAGAGAAGAAACTCAGAAGTCCAGTGGGGAAATAACTTATTTTCCCCATCCACTATACATTACTAGACTGTGAGAGATATAATGAAACCAAAGGAGACCTGAGAGGAAGCTTATGATTAAGCAAGGTGTATGGCTTTGGTCCTTTGAGAGCTAATTAAGGTGCATCTTTGGGCTGAATCTTGGAGACATTTTATTTACTCAATGCTCTCCAATTGTCTGATAAGAAAGTAAAAACCCCTCTACTGATAATGCTATGAGAGCTATGAACACGCCTGTCTCTTTCTAGGCAGTATCACAAAAAGAAAGTATAGAAGCAGCAGGTGGAAGAGTTCAAATGGTGCAGCTGAGCTCACATCCTGGCATACGCTAGTTCAAGGATAAATCCTGTCCCCATTCCCAGGAACTTCTCATCAGTAGACCAAGCCCTTCACCAAGAGGTCAAATGACAGCAAAGATAAAGAGATACATAGAAAGTGGGACTGGATTTGGTGCTGAAGTTTGCTGTCTCCTCTGTGATGAGGATTCATCATTTTCCATTTAAAAAAAAATAATTCTTGAACCCACTTGCAGTTTCATGTATCACAATCACCAAAAGGTCACTGGTTTAATTTTTCATTCAGACCCAGGGAATATTAAAATGTAAGAGGTAATGTGAGATATCGTATAGGATAATTAGGACATAACTATGTTCATATATTTCCTATAGATGAAATTACTTTGTCTGCCCTTCCTCTTTAAGAAATTACAGTGGACATTGTTCCTATGGTTACTGGGAAGCAGCATTTACAGAGACTGGATTTCTATAAAAGAAGCAAAAAATCACTGCAATTGGAATGGTCTGTTGTATTACAATAATTTTGCACTCCAATTTTTATAGACTAAGAGGATGCTGATGATTTTTTTTCAAATCAGGCACAATGTGACTAATTAAACATTTAAGATGAGTAATACAGTGTAATTAATTTTGTCAGCTTTTATTGGTTTGCCCCTCTTCCAACCCCCCTCCCCAAAGGTTTGAGATTTAGAATGTCAAAAAACATCGAGAAGATTTTAGAACAGCAAAGGACAGACTGATCTCAGACATGGTCAGAAGAGAATACCTAAAAATAAAACTCACTGCATATTGCTGTATGTAGTACTATCATCTGATCTACATTTGAGGTGCATTTGGAAATACTGACCTCTTATAAAACACATTCATTGACCACATGTTAATAACAATGTACATGATACATTTTTGCCTTGTTTTTCTCCCTGTCCATATATGACCTGAAGGAAATTTGGAATAGTTTCTATTGGGAAAGGAATTGTTGTTCTTTTGAAAACTTAGAAGAAAATAATCTTCAATGTAATTTTAGTTGTTTAATGGAGGACAAATTAAAAGGCTGTGAAATGTTTTAGCTGTTTGAGGAAAATGTTTTGTCAAGCTGATATGACCTTTTTCAGAGCCAGGTGAGAAATAGACTTCAAAAAGTTTCTAAAATTTTCAACTCTTTTTGACAGTGTCAAAAATAAGTTAAATAGAAGTGAAAAGATCTTGTTTATTTGACTGAAATCTGTTACACTTCCCTCACGGCAATTCTGTTTCAAAGAAGTTTACACTCATAGAAGAATGCCTTTGTTATTATTTTGGAGTAGAAGTACCCCAAGAGTCAAGTTGGAGCAAATGTCAGCTTTTATCTGTGGGGTTGCAGATGAAAAGCATCTTATGATAATAAAGCTTGGTTCTCATTACAAAGTATAAAGCTCAAAGAATATTGTCTTTTTAATTCTGCATTCTATTTATAATTGTTGTTGGAGTGTCAATTTATATTTTAGAAGAATATTCAGTTTTGATTTGGGAAAAAAAACCACACCATAGATAAAAGAGCATCTTTTATATTCAAATTTGTTCTTCATATCACCTCTTTCTATTGGTTTTTACATTCTGTTTTTCACCCCCACTGGATTATTTTATTTTTTACTCTTTATTCACTGGCATACCAGTAGAAAACAATGAACTGAAGAAAAACAAATCACCCCTCAATAGTCTAAAAAGCCAAAACATTGCAATTCAAGACAAAAAACATTCAAAATTAGACTGAAGTTGCTATGGTTGCTCTTATAGCTCTGCATGGCTATGACTTCAAAATTTGTTTATTGGCCCAACCAGCAGACTGATGATTAGCTGAACACATTGCTCATCCCTGAATGTACAAGACTGGCTGTTTTTGGAGAAGGCAGTGATTTAATTTTGTTTTAGCTGGGGCTACAACATTGTTTTCTTCATTCTGGGCTGTTTGTGGATTTACACTGTCATTCAAAACAGACACCTGGGTGACATTTACTGTGAATATTGACCATGGACGCTCACTACAATGTTTAAGTGATAATGCACCAAATCTCATGTCTAAGTCATGCATTCTCAAAAAATGTGAATGTCAGAGCACAGCAGCCCTCATTGGTACAGCAAAGCTCACTTCCCAGACTTTCACAGCTGACAAGAAAAAAGAAACAAAAACAGTCTATGGAGAGCCCACATGGTGACAAGCTTATGCAAATGCAGTAATTAAAGCTTGGTAATTCAAAGAAATTCGCCTGAAATCTCTTATGAATTTCCTGGCTCTTTTCTTATGGTCTGAAGGATCTGAATTTTTTTGTCTTTCAGAAAATGTCTTAGGGCATGTCTGGCAGCAAAATATTGTCTATTAATGAATAGGCAGGATCATTTTTACTTTGGAGAACACTGATTTAATCACTGGGACAGGTTCTGTCATCTTCCTTAAATCTCCTTTGGACTGTTCAAAAGGCAGGTGGTACTGCACAGGGCTTTTAAGAACTCCAAGATGATAACAAACAGATTCTGCCATCAGCACTCAC
This sequence comes from Chaetops frenatus, assembly GCA_013400775.1. NCBI lineage: Eukaryota > Metazoa > Chordata > Aves > Passeriformes > Picathartidae > Chaetops > Chaetops frenatus. The sequence continues at coordinate 33,560 of VZTR01017114.1, forward strand.
CTTAATTGATTCTTCTCTCTTATAGGGAATTAGTGGGCTAACTTTTAACTTGTGTAAACTAGAAAAGTTCCACAGATTTAAGTGAAAAAGTCTAGGTGCATAACAACTGCAGGGATGTCCCAGAGAGGAAAAGTGAAGTAAAATATTCAAGACAAAATCTATTTCTGTGCTAATTACTTAGGATCAGAGTTTTTCCTGAAAAAAAAATTTGATAAAAACAGGAAATGCAGTTATCAAGATTTAAAATGTGTATTGTATATAGCAATTACTCTACAGTGATAATAACTGTATAGGTGAAATTTCACACTTCATAGAATCATGGAATATATTGAGTGGGAAGGGACGCACAAGGATGATTGAGTCCAACCCCTGGCTCTGCACAGGACACCTTAAGAGTCACACTATGTGCCTGAGAGTATTGCCCAAATGCTTCTTAAGTTCTGTCAGGATGGTGCTGTGACCACTTCCCTAGGGAGTTTGTTCCAGTGCCCAACCACCCTCTGGGTAAAAAAGGTTTTCCTGATATCCAACCCAAATCTCCCCTGTCAATTTCATGCCATTTTCTTGAGTCCTTTCACTGGTCATGAGAGTGAAGAGANGTGCTGTGCCTGATGCAACCCATATACGCTTCCTGTAGCCTTTCACTAAGTACAATGCTTTGGAGTAGAAAGAAGGAGCAGAATAACCATAACTGCGTGGTATTCAGTAGAGAAGACATAGTGGGAGGACTCTCAAACTCCTTAGATTTCCTTCCAATGAAAAATGGCAAGAACATGTCATCATTCAAAATCATCTGTCTACAACACACATTATCCATTAAAATGACTTTTAAAAGTTCAACTGTCTAAATGAAAGCTCAACCTGAGCTTAGTGAGGTTTCTTGGTAAAAACTTGCAGCATTTTTGTTAGATAATGTGTGCCTGGGTGTGAATTATCATATGAAGATCCTGTACAAAGAAAGATGGCAAACTGTTCTTTGCTGCTTATTTCCACAAGAACTGTGATTTCTAAAGGTGATCTGCTGTCTTTTCCTGCATTCTGAGAAACACAAAGAGAGAAAAAAAAACAAACCCCCAAACCCCGACAGTGTTAAAAATACTCCAAACCCCATACTAGCTATTGTACTTGTTTACTTGCTATCCATTAATATTTAATCTGCACATGGCTGAAATGTCAGCTGAGCTGTCCAGAAACATCTGTATTTTATGATACCTAACAAATCTAATAGGCATAGCTAATGAGCCCAAAGATGGGAGATGCATTATGTGGTTGCTGGTACAGCCTTCACCCAATGAATATAAATAGGCTTTTGTTGATCTTTTGTCCTACTAAAATGTAATCCAGTTTATTGAACTGGTGAATTGCATTAACCATTTTGACATTATTTCCTTATAAATCTAACATAGTGTCCTTGTTCTGTTCTTTGTCAGTACATAATACTAACCAAAAGGAAAGGACAAAATCCCACAGAAGAGAGGGGTTCCAAACCACTGATGGATGTTGATTTAAATGGGAAATGTTTTTTTAAAGCTCAAAGAGAACATCACATATTTGCAGAAAAGGTCTGGGGAGGAGGTTGGAGGAATGCATTAAAAAGGACGTATTTCATACTTGGAAGGCAATGTGTTATGGACTTGGAGCATGAGTAAATGAAGGTTTGTAAGTAGAACTCAGAAAAGGCTTATGTGTCTGAAAGATTGCCTACTTTTACATCACTATAGTAGTTTATCACATATTTACAAACTTCATGTCACAAACTGAAACTAGAATGGCTACAGTGACATGAAATAAACAAGGGGGTTCAATTAGCAGTGGCTATTTTACCATTCCTTTTTAAAATATCTAAAAACATTTAATAAGCTGGTGGCAGGAATATGGCAATAAAAATGTGCTGAAGTTGGGTTTGTATGTTTAACACAGTCTCTGCTGTTTCTGTGCAAGTGACTGAAAGGGTTGAAAACACAGTTGTGCCTCAGAGACAAAACAGAAACTTTTTCTTACCTTATCTAACTTTCCTATTCAGCTCACAAAAGACATTGTTTCCTGAAATGCCATGTATAACTCCATTTGTGATGTCACTAGTTTATTGCACATATGTTAATATAAATACAAAATAAATGCTCCTAGTACCTGGATTTATAATGGCTCTAGACAATATCTAGAGAGGGTTTTTTTTTTTAAATTCACAGTTTATGAATCTGAAGACTTTGACATAAAACCTTTCTTCAGATAAACAGAACGGTTCAAAGGCAGATTTTATTCCTTCTGCTGTATTTACCATCATAGTGAGCTATGACTTCCTTTCATTTTAAAAACACCTACTGGTTTCCAAGTCATAGCAGTAAAAAGGCTGAGATAAGGACAGGTTACAGAATTCTTGTCTAGCATCTATGAAGAAGGTACATGTATATCCAGGACTGCAAAGGCAGGAAATCTTCCTACAGACTGTCAGGAAGAGTAAGGAGGTGGTTCATCCCAAATACTTGAGTCCAGTTAAGTCCTTTCATCTGTAAATATGTTTTTGTCAGTATTCTGTGCATCTTCTTTCCCACAGTCATTGCTCCTGCAGCTCTGCAGATTATTCAGCTACATGAATATCAAGGGTAAAATTTCCATTATTTCCTCAGCTTACCAGTCACATTCAGACCTTGTTTATATGAGCCTCTCAAAGAATGCCAGACTACAGTTAAGAGCAAAGTTTGGACAAAATATTTATCAAGGAAATGAGAGACAAGAAAATAATCCAAAAACATTGACTAGGCTCATCCTAGAGAAAAACAAAAAGAACAGGGAAAGCAGAAATAGTTATATATTTCTTTGCTTTTGGGTCTTCAAATTTTAGGGAAAAAAATGTACTTTATTCTAAAACCTGAATCTTCACCAAACCACAGTTTTGATTTAAAAAAAATTACCTGAATCCAGCATTATTGCAGTTTTCCATGTAAATGTAACTATTTTTTTCCATATAAATGTAACTATTGATGGTAAAAAATTGCTTACTACAATTTTACCCCAATAAATACTAGAGCTTTCCAAATGTGCAGAGAGGATCACAGAAAGATAAGCAGCAACTCGCTGTATCTGGCAATATTTTTTGTGTTTGTTTAATGTTGCAGGATATCCTAAGGACTTGCAGTTGTTACAGTACAGTAGAAGAGATAGAGATAGATCCAAGCATCAGAGAGGGGACACAAACAAAGGACATAGGAGATGAATGAGCAGCAAACTGCTGCGGTTGGGAAAGCAGCATGGCTCAGGGGAACAGCAGAAGGGGAACAGCAGAAATCGCTGCCTGCTTTCCTGATACCTTGAGAAGAGGAATTTGTAATTAGAACACAAGCAAATATCCTTGTAACCTGTTTCTGACAATGGAAAAATCACTTTTCTACTATTTTAGTGATTCATCTGTTTTGAAAGTGTGATGAATATTGATGGATCTCACAGCATCATGTCTGCTGTGTAGGAAAAAAATTTGAGAGTTTGTAAAAAAGTTAAAAAATGAGAAAAATGAAAGGCTAAAATATGAAAGGAAATCAAATAAGAAATCGTTGATATCCTCCAAATACTAAAACCTTTAAATGATCAACCCTTTCCTTAAGATTTATTGTGAAAAAAAATTAAAATCTAAGAGGAAACTCAGTCTCTTAGATTAAATAAATACTGAATTGGTAAAAGTATACACTGAAGTGGAAAACGTGAGAAAATTATTGTTAAAAATTAACTCATGAGTTTTCTGTATGTACACATGGGTAAATGCAATTATTTTGGACTTTAAAACTTTGCATATGTATTGTAAAGAGAAGAGTAAATACTTTCAGCATGTTTTTCCCCCAAATCTCTGTGGCATGTTAGCATTTCTAAGGAGTTTGATAAAGAAAAGGAAGATATTAGATATTTGCTATGCATTTCTTTGTAGCAATACAACAGAATAGATCAAGAAAATGAATTCAAGCCCAGTGAACAATTTGGTGGAATTGGAATAAATTTTGCTCTTTGAAAACATAGATATGACAAATGTGTGTTTGTTTAAGATGGCTTTGGAGTCAACAAGAGATGACAGTAGAACTGGCCATCTTCTGTCAGCATTATGCTTGCCAGATTCACTCCGTAAATGAAGCTCACAACTTAATAGTGGCTACTGTGGCTTAAAATGAGGACTGAGAAATTTGTATTCCAGCATGTACTGCAGAAACTGTTGATGGGATATGAGAAGGTAAACATGTCAGAGCTCAACTCTTTGCTGCCTTTATTAAATGAACATTTCCAATTCTTGGCATTGTAGATCATAACCAAGGGAGGTTTTTTCACCTGGCAGGATAATTCATGTTAGGGAAAATTTGTTCTCTTTATTTATTTCTCAGCACAGCAGAAGCTTGAGTAAGTGGGATGTGACAGAAAAATCAGGTCTTTTGGTTGCAAGTTGTGGTTTTTTAAGAACCAAACTTCACAAGTACTATTAGGAATAAGAATATTAAACTACTGCAGAGCAATGATTTTTAAAACCTTTCTGAAATAATAGGCCACATCTCTACTTATGTCTGGGTATTTCTTTCCTTCTCAGAATGATCTGTACAATACTGCAAATGGCACATATTTATTTTCTCAGCAGATTTTTGGTAGTTGAAAATTAACTTTGGGATAGCTCAAAGATGCAATATCATCCTAAGATGTTTAAATTACAGTTATTTCAACACCTCCTTATTACTTGTTACTGTTTGGTCTTTTTTCCTCCTTTTATTTTAACATTGTTTACTTGACACTGAATTCGGTCATAACAGTAAAAAATACACCTCAAATAGGATAATATACATCACTTTTTCAGCCTTTCTCTGCTTGACAATCATCATTTTGGATGCAAAACTCTTGTTAATTTCTGCTGTGCAACATATGGATAATTTCTTTCTATTTCCATTGCATTTAGCATTGCAATAACTGCTGATAGTTCTGCCAGTGTTTCCACTTGTCCCTTGAAATGCAGGAGTCTGCCTGCTTAATGTAATATGGCTGTTCTCTACAGCATAGCTGATGAGTTCTTCAATTGGATTTTAAATGTATAAATTATGTCATATTATTTCAAGAGTTAATTACATCTTTAAAATAGTTCTACAGTTTATGGTTACAACTAGCTTTCACTACTAGAAAATTCCTGCTTACAATTCCCACATACAATTCCTACATACAATTCCTTCTATGATCATACCCTGCACAGTCAAAAAAATCCTGCAGGCTACTCTACAATACTGAAATCCAGAACAGTC
>VZTR01017116.1:11029-24996 GCA_013400775.1 Chaetops frenatus
GCGGTGTGCGGGCCCCCTCGTGCCCCCTCCCCAAGCTGTTCCTCAATAAAGGCATTAAAAAGGAGTCTGTCTCCTTGCCCTATTTATAACACTGTTCAAACTGCTTAAGAGATCAGAGCTTTGGATATTCTCAGAGGTTCCTGGTCTTGCCTGAAAACATTTAAAAGTCTCTGAAAGATCTATGCCTAATTCCCAATTTTGTCCCCCAGTCCAATTCACAGTCTAAGTTTCTCACTTTGTTTGCCATGCACCTTTCCAGTGTCTTTGTCTCAGCTCTGCCTTGTTCCCTGTGCATAATAACTAGTTAGCTCTGTCTTGCAAACTGCTGGATCAAGGGGCAGGAAGAGAACTGGAAAAGCACACAACTCATCCAGTGTGGGGGTGTAGACCATGTACAGTCACAGCAGCACAGAGCTGCAATGGCAGGAAGATATCTCCTTCCACTCCACATTCAGAGAAAATTACACTTTCAGGGCATTTTTATTCTGGAATTTCAAAGTGTGTGATCTGTTGACTTATCAAGTGTGTGAGGGTTTTCATGTATAAAGAAGTTGCTTCTCACTAAATGTAAAATTTGCCTCCAATCCAAGAACTACTGGAGTTTCTAGGTGAAAAGATACTTCTGACAATGTATATTCCCTCCAAACTTTCTCTACCCTGATATCCCTCTTTAAAAAAGGGAAGTTAGTGGCTTATAACAGCCTTAAGCATTCTTCTTAACATTCTTCCAGATTCATCTCCAGTACAAAAAAATAAGTTACAGGGGAAAGAATTCCAACAGTCTGCTAATGTTTTCCAAGGAGAAAAATCATCTGAGGATTGGAACTTGAAGATCAAACCAGAGAACTGGATATAAGAAAAACCACCCCTAACATGCTTCAGGAGTAACCTGCTATCAGCTCAATGGACCAGCTGGTAGCTTAGCAGTATGATGAATGCTCAAAACAATGGAAACCAATCCCAAGCAGAAATGCTGGAAAAGTAAAAAATCAAGTAGTTACTGTCTTTGATTTGTTTTACCCCATTCATATAAATTTAGCACTCAATGGCAAATATGAAAGTTCTAGTTCAACGGAATGGCCAGCATGCTGAAGGTGTGTGTGTGATATCTTACATCCAGACATGTTTATCTAACATGTTCCTACCTCTGTAAGGTATATACCAGGCTATTTTAAAACAGTAATTTTGTTTCCCTTTAAAGTTTTAATTAAATATAACAAGAAAAATGGCAGTTGGATTAAATAATGTGTTGTGAGGGTAAAACTACCCAGTAGTCAAAGATAAATAATAACGTAAAACCAAAAATGCTAATAACATACTATGTGTGCAGCGATCAGCTGATTAGCCACTTAATTTCCCATTTGATATCAAATTTGCATACTTTACTTATCAATTCAGATGTGACAGTAACATTAAAATTAAATATGTGTTTTGGTATTTCAGTAAATGACAGCCATTGGTTAAATAGCAATAATACTAGCCTTTGGGGCAAGCATGTAGAGCATATTGCCTAATTAATTTCATTTTCAACTGAACAAAGAGTGACTCTGAATGCCCTGTTTCCCTACAAATATGCCTGGAAGGGTTTGTTGCTAACTCTGGAGACTGAAAGATGGCGGCTGCAAAAAATAAGCACCATTTATAATGTCAAAACCCAACCTCTGAACCAGAACTGTTCAGACATCAGCTCCCCAGACAAGATAAGTGTTTCGAATGTGGTTTGGACATAGCTGCTCACCAGACATATTAGGTCTCCATGCAACAGCCTTTCTAGCAACTATCAACTCTCAAGAAGGAAATCTGAGATTTCTAAGGCTTTTTAACGGAGAAAAACATACCTGAAAATTAATGGTTTTTGTAATATTTAATTATTCATATTCAGAAAAATGACCACTATAGATCACACGTCCATGAAATTTTGGTCAATGTCTGCTTTACTGATGAAGGTATTAAGCCACTTCAGGGATGCCAAGAGTAAAATTTTGCCAAAAAATATAGATATCTCTTCTGATGCATTTTTCAGCACTGCTAATTAATGTGTTGTTGATTAGGACCATGCGTCTGACACAACTATACCTTATAACAACTTTTTCAGTATAAATACCTATTTATAGATCTGGGAACTGAGACACATTGCAATCTATTTTAGTTGGATTATCACTGTCTTTTAAATATGATTGAAAAACAATAAGGAAAAGTAAAAACTTTTTTCTTTTTGACCAAGTGACAAGAATTGAATTTCACCACATACAGGTTACTTTTTCTTACATTTTCTGTTTGTGACAAAGATACTTGCCTGGAATGTTAATTCACAGAGGACAGAGAAAAGAAAAAGAAGAACCTGGCAGATAGGAACTCTATCTGCTACTGCACATTTGGAATGATGGAAACACAGCCCAAAGAGATGTAGAAACAAACCATACTGCAAGCTGTGTGGCAAAATCTGCAGGCAGAAATCACAAAATTATAAAGACTGTTATATAAGACTGTGGATTACCACATGATTATCTTTTCTTACAGCAAATATATATATTCATATTTGTGCATACATATATACATACATAAATACATATATATATATACATGTAGTGCCCAGATATATGAAAGGCTGGAAAAATCTTTGCCCTAAGATATTTAATGCTTTTAGTCACTTCTGTTGCTGCTTATCATGGTTATTTGTCCCATCTGCATGGCAATGTTCTGTGTGTCAATTTGTGAAAACTATAGATCACCACCTACATAAATAAGTATATAAATGGAAACATTTATGGATTGAAAAAAAGAGACTGAAATGCTGCATTAGTTTTGTCTTTATTCCTTACTGAGTTTCACATACTTGTTTTCCCAGAATTTAGTGTCTTTCAGCATAGAGCACTCTCTGTGTTGTTAGTCTCACAAGCAGCCTGCAGTTTCAGAGATGAGGTTTGTTATAAGCTTATTTCCTTTCATTTCTTAAGTTCTTAGAAAATCTGAACAACTTTTCTATCTGTCAAACCTTGCCATGCCATAAAAATTAGTCTGGTGGATGTGGGCATTAAAGTGCTTCAATTTTCTAGCACATATTTATCTCAAAATGGTCCATTTGCAGTAAAAGAGAAAACCTGGCTTTGCACAGGTTTGGAGGATTAAAGGAAACATTTAAGAATAGAAAGTGAGGCTGCCCAAAGCATGCAGAGTACCCTGCCTTCTGGGCTCTGCACCAGCCTTCTGTTAATAGCAGACCTCTGCTTTTGGCAGCAATTAGGAGGATAATTTCATAAAGAAAAGTGCTGTCAGAAAACTGTAAGACTAATGTTTTTTGAACAGGTGTTGCACTTGGAGAGTATTACACAGGACACAGTTTGATCATCTTGACTACCCCTCTGAACAAAATACTGTGGAAAGAATTCATACTCTGACCATCAGCTCCTCATCTAACAGCCCCGAAGGGTACTAATTAGTAAATCTAAAGATTATAGTGACAGAACGAATGTTGGTGGCACATATTTCATGACAAAAGAGAGTTAAATTTGGCAGCTAGTGTGTAATTTCTTTGAAGGGTAAAGGAAAAGCATGCACTTTTTTTTTTCAGGAATACTAAAATTTGAAAGTTTGTGGACACTGGCTCTTTTGTTCAACCAAATCCACTGAGTGCATTCAAACTCTCTCAGCCAGATGACAAGCCTCAGTTTCCAGATTTTACTCGCTAAATATGCAACCAGCTTGTCACCATGTCATAAAAGAACCATGGTTACTTCTGTGCCATGCCACCCCTCCAAAGCTAAGCCACCAGAAATTGCTGAAGAGTCACTCCATTCATCTCTCCAGCAGCCCTAATAGCACTTCTGGAGCAGGCAGACAGCATGAGTGACAGCAGCCCTGAAGCTACTTTAATGTGTTTTACAGACACAGGCTGGCATTTGTTACCTGAGGTTCAGGGATATGCTTCACTGTCTTAATGCCTCTTCCTTCTAGTTCAAATTTGCTTTAAGCACTCTTCTGCTATCCCAGAAAATCAAGGCCAAACTGCAAGCTACTAGTTACTGCCTGGAGTAGGAGCTAGCCACAAGCAGTGCAGAACAAAAACCTCAGTCTTGGGATTATTTGCAACAACTCTGTATACAATTGATTTTTGCACCAGAAATTCCCCCTCCCCCTTCATTTGTTAACTAAACTTTTGCTGTATATATCTGCCAGTGCTACATTTTTAATAAATAAAGGGCCACTGATGGATTTGAATACAAAATCTGAGATAATTCTATCTAACGAAACTTGTATTTCTTGCAGTGACAAAAAAAATTATACCCAAATGATTTTAGTAATACCAGGTAGCATCATCATTCCCAGCCTGTCGGAAGGCACCGAAAACCTTCAAGGCCTTGGGCCTGCTCACTCTGAGTTTGAAATGTGTACTGGACTTGATCTGAGGCCATAGGAAAGGCTTCCAAACTTAGTGACCTATAACAAAGATTTTGGTCTGTAGTTCAAAAAAAGGTGTGCTACGTTAGATAGTGGAAGCTTTTGAAGTGTGAAGTTTAGATATAAAAGTAATTACAAAATAAAGTAAAAAGTTTAAAATGTAGTAATATAGACTAGAGTAATATAGACCTGTAGGTCAGTACATGATTGGATGAAAAAATCCACAATNCGACACCAACCAATGCTATCAGACGATGGTGCAGAGAGATAAACATAACAGTTGATGAATCCTCAACAACAAACACAGATAGAAAGCAGCATCCAGAAGATGACTGATTTCTTTAAGGTAGTGTAATGAATCAATTTATATTTCTGGATCCCTGGTACTTAGGCCTAGAACTGAGAAACAGAGCCACACTGTAATCATTACCTTTTGTTCCACAACAAGATCAGAAGTGCTGAAGTAAACTTGTGTTGAAAGACAGTTTCTTGGTGTATTAATGGAGAAACAGAGGACAGCTACATCCTTTTACAGTGCCGACAATCTTCACTTCCTAGGACAGCCACATTTGTAACAGTTAAGCTCCCCATCAAAGTCATAGCACTATCAAACCTTCTGTTTATTTATTGATTTTATATCTTCATTAAACAACTGGGAGTGCAATAGGGTTTTTTAAGCACTTATGTTTTACTTACATATCTCTATGACCACAAGATTCATGTGTTGCTATTTCTTCTTCTAACCCTATTGCCTTTTATTTTGACAACACACCTCTGGCTGCTCATTTTTCAACTTGTCCTGGGGTTTTGGCAATTCTTCTTTGTCTTGTGTCAACATCTCTTTTTGCTGATACCTCACTGATCATGAGTCAGGATGGAGGGAGAGGCTCAGAGGAGGGTCTCAGATGGAGGGTCTTAGTGCAAGTGGTCAGTGTTGCATTTCTTAAGTAATCTTATGGTACTGACTGTAACGACCCAGAAAGTGATTTCCGTGGTTTTTTTTGCAATGTAACTGCATCTGCTGCAGGCTCACAGGAGAAGGAAGCAGCTCAGGAGATAACGCTGGTGGATTAGTGGAATGAGAAACTTGTTCCAAAGGCAGCTTTGCTGCTGATCCTGTTTGTCTCACTTGAATGAAAAGGAGCTGGGATTATCCTTCATCACAGCTGCTACAGGTGGGCAAATCATACTCTAGGTTTGGTGGTTGTAATAAACTGGTCCCTGATCAAATTTCACTACAATTCTGATATCATTACTAGTATACTTCTCAGTTTCTGTTTCTTCATTTTGTCTAATCCATCTTATTTTTGTATTTCTACCTAGTTCAGTCCCAGCTACTCCTTCTACTTTGCAGCCCTTCTCTTCACCATGTAAATGACATGTCAAATGCAACACTGCAGGAAAAATGAGGAACCAAAATGGGAGAGAACTGCAGCTCTCCCCACGCCTGCAGCACTCTGCCACTCCCAGGCTTGGTGGCAGTGCCTACAGCAACTGCTTTATTCCACTTGCTTGTGACTCATGATTTCTTTTGCATAACCACAATAAGCAACACCCACACAGAGCAATCAGTCAGTTCAGCAATGGCAGCAGAAAAAATGTCTTTATTTCTTAGGAAATATTACTTTTTAGGAAAAAAAAGGAAACCAAAACAACACAAAACCCCAAACCACTACCTGACAAAGGCTTAATCATTCAGTGTTCTGTTTACGAGGACTATTTAAATACATATTTCAGAGAAATTCTCTTGCATAGCCTATTGAGGAGTTTGCAAAACAATTTGATTTTAAGGAATTACTGAGATTTTATAGATTGTAGGGAGTCAAGTTCATTGTAACCTAATGGCAGATTTAGAAAGAAGAAAATTGAGTGTCACAACAGCTAAATAAGTGACATCTCCTCTATGCCAAATCTTTTACTGTCTTCCCTAGCATACATTAACTACTTCAAATGAAATCCAAATAAATTCATAAAAATACAATTACTTGAGAAACTCTGAGAAATACAGATATAAATTACCAAAACAACAGCACATGCTTTGCAGTTGAGCTTCAAAGAAGAGAACAACCATGACTTCTAGTTTGAATACTCATGTCTAGGCCTTTTGGTTTTCTAACTTTAGGACATATTTAAAAACACAACTCTACTACATAAAGACTATGAACTTGCAGTGATCAAACTATTGTCTTTTGCAATTGGAGGCATTTTTTTTTAACTCTCTACTGAACTCTCATACATGGAAGCCAAAAGTTTAGATCACAGTTTTGTGAACACATTGCTGTATGCTTTTGAAATAAGCATAGAAAATAAAGCAGAAATTTATCTTCAGGAGTAGCTCAGAGATGTGGGGCAAAGTTAGCACATTTCGTCCTTCACCCATCACTCCTCTTTATTTAAAGAGCCAGTTAATGCACAGTCGGAATGACAAGCTTTTAAGAAATTGGAATTTCTAATTATTTTTTTTGCTTTTTTGCTTTAGCTTCTAAGCAACCTCATGTAGAGATGGGAAATTGCATGATAAAGCACCTAAAATATGGCATGGACAGCATGCATCACTCCACCTGACCATATTTTTGAAAATAAAATCAATTTTCTCTTCCTTTTTTTTTTAAGTAATAATGAAATGCTATTATTCTCTGGACTGACTGAGATACCAAAGATTTGAGTTTAATTTACTTGATAATAAACTTTAGCAGGGCCACAGTGTGTATGATCAAAGAGGAAATTAGGATGTCACTTACTGAACAAGATAATATTCTCTAGATGTGTGGGTATCTTTTGTACTCTTCTCATTTCTTGTCTTTTTCACCTTTATTCTTAACCCTTTATACCAAGAAAGAAACATGAATACTTATCCACAAACACACCTTTGTAGCTCTCATTTCCCATATAAATCAATAACTTGCTACAAGTGACAAGAGCTGGCAATATTTTCATGCTCCATGACCTCAATTAACACCATTCCAGTGACATCCATGCTGGGATGGATTTTTTCCTTGTGTTTCTGTTAATGGGATCTAGAGTCACAAACTTGGGAAGTACAAAGCCACACAATGCTTCTCCCAAAGCTTTCATTTGGCCTTTCAGTAACTCTCTCCAAAAATCTCTATTAGCATTTCATGTTTGTTATCACTTGCAGCAGTATCATCTATGGGGCAGAAAGAAGTTCTTAAGGCTGAGGTTTAGAAACAACTTAATCCTGGGGGAGAGGATTCCTGAGTTTCTTCTGTCAATGTTTACAGTCTTGAAATGTAGCTTTTCCACAACACAGACTGCTGCTGCTGCTTGTGCTCTCTGTGTATATATTCCCCATCCTGACACTTAAGCCAAAGGATCAAAAATGAGCAGTTCACTGCCTGCCTGCATTGCAGGAAGCCTCTAGTGGGCCAAAAGTTTTTCACAATCCACTAGATGTAAAATTAAAGACTACGAATACTAAGGCACTTCCAAGAGCAACTACCTCTAAAACAATCAATCTTCAAATATTTTTCTCAAAAATTCTTTTAAAAGGGCCTAGTAGTTTCAAAAATTTATGGCCCTGTGACTGTTTTCAAGTAGAGTGTCGATTACTTTGGATGAAATTTGAATTATCTTCTTTGCAATAATGCCCAGAAATAATTAGCAAAAGCACCCTTAGCATGTGACCTCACTTATAGAATGTTTTTGCTGGCTTGGTGATTGCTGTTCTAAAATAGACAAGACATTTTTCTTAAGACAGTCTTAGCTGCAGAGGTCATGTGCTGATCCGTGCAGATGAGGAAACACAATTGTGTTCTGTCTTATTCCCAAGGACCTCTGAAATATTTTCAGGCTAAACTGGCAATTAATTTGTTGAACTGAAATTCATTAAAGGCTCAAATTGCAAACATGCAGCTGAGTATTAACAGTATATGAATCATATTTTTCTATTTTATGCAACAAAATAAATTTCCAGTTGAACTCAGTAGGACAAGTCACACTGCCCAAGGGAGCAATTTCTTAACTCAGGGGACTGAGTCAGATTCCTTTATTACCATTATACACCCAAGAGGGAAAAACACAGAATGAAGTTGAGCTAAAATGTTGATTAAAATGAGAGTTTTGGATTATTTAGTAGAGGAATTATTGTGTATGTGCTGACTTGTCCTCCTAATTCAGGTGTCTAAATGAGAAGCCAAAAACTGGTATGACTGCACACAAATTACACAGTCGCCTGGGATAAGTACCTCTGCACATATGGACATGGCCTGGCATGAGATTTACACAGTCTCCTCCAAATTTTCACACAGCAGAAAGAGCTTACTGTATGCTGCCATGATCATGGTGCTTTCCCAGGCTCAGACCCTTCTGTCATGGAAAAACAGTTCCAGGATATCTTGCCCTTCACAGAGAAAACACACATTTCCCTGGATGGTTTGCACAGTGGTACTGGGTGCCATTACTAAAAATGACAAGAGGAAGGGTCCAGAGATTTACAGGTCAACCAGGCTTACTGTAGACCTTGGAAAAATCACACAGCCCATCTCTTTGGGATGCATTAACAAGCATGCGAAGAACAAAAACTTTACAGTTTTAATCAGTAATCCCCAGATTTACCAGTGACAAATGATGTTCAGCAAGCCTGGGTGCCTCCTATAACAAAGTGAGGTTTGTGGATGTCATGTATCTCAGCATTAGGAAAGCTTTTGACTCCATACTCTGCCAGCTGGCAGCTGAGGAATTGTGGACTGGAAGAAATGATGTTTAGATGGACTAAAAATTAACAGTACTCATGGGCTTAAAATTTATCAGTAAGTAGCTCAGCATCTGCTTGGTGGCCAGCAGTGAGCTGAGCAGTCTAATGGCTGTTCTTTCTCACTGTTATTAATAGCAATCAATGACCTAGGTGATGACCTAGGGTGTACCACCTGCAAACTTCTCAGTGATGCTAAATTAGAGGGACTTACTTGCACAATTAATGTCATAACTTGAATCCACATGGATTTTGATAAACTAGAGAACTGGGACAACAGAAACTTCTTGATGTCCAACAAGGAGACAAGCAAACTTCTGCTCTTGGAATAGTATAAGCTCATATGTGATTAAAGTATTAATAGCAGTCCGGCTGAAAAGAAGACTATTTTTGGACTCTAGCTTGAATACTCTCTCTCCCTGTGAATAAGGTAAAATGAAAATTAACCTGTGTTTAAAACAGTTCTTTAAAAGATATGAGGAAATTCCTTTTCTCATCTGCCTGGAGCTTGGGAGGCTTCATGTGAAAAAGTAACTCAAGTTTTGGACAACCTACTGGGCCACAAGGAAATACTGGGAGATCCTTAGACTGCTGAAGAGTCTTAGGCTTGGTCTAAAAGCAGGCAACAGCTACTTAAATGGCAGTAAAAAAAGGACTTAAGGAAAAGCTTTTCACTAGGGAAAAAACCTTTGCAGTGTAGCTCTTTCAAGCTGTGCAGGCAAACTCTGAAATTTCCATCTGGTTTTTGAGGTTTTGAAGATGCAGCTACACACAATCATGGCTGATCACAATCAATACTGATCACTATTGGCAACAGTCCAGCCATTTTGGGTGAGCAGCCTCAAAAGTCTTTTTGAAACCCTTCTATGATGAGCAGCTTTATGTTTACCCTCCATTAGTCTATATTGCCTAGGGATTTCTTCATCTACACCAGGAATCCTGGCAGGTCCATAGAAATTGAAGATTAAAAGGTTGGAAAACACCTTTTCCATGGTTGTCTGGAGATCCTTAGCTCTATCTCCTTTGAATGCAGAATGTATTTTTACCAAGACCTGGCTCCTATGGTGAAAGCTTCATGAACTGTAGCTGTCCATACAAATTTGTATGTAAATTAAGATTACATAGACCAGCTAATTACAGAAACGACCCATATTTCAGAAGTTTGGCCTTTCAATTTAAGTATGGTGTACCTTTTAATAGCAAACCCAGCGTTTACTATGAGGAGTGTTTGGACTGCATGCCTCCAGAACAGACATCTTACAGCATATCTGCTCGTAAGCAGCTGATAAGGGAGAAGTCTGTTCTTCCAAGGGACAGTGCAGAAGTGCACTGTGCAGAAGGACAGACCAACAAATAGTCATTTGGGACTTCTCCTGCACCTAACACCCATGCACAGAGAAGAAGTGAGGAATCTGGAAACTCACCATGATGACTTCCCTCATCATCTCACCACAGGAGTGGGACTTCTACCAACTGTAATCCCAGAGAGCTCTGTGTATTTTTCTCCACCCAGTAGATATGAGGGAGTGGGAGGGGTGACCCATACAAAGTGAGACACTGGCACTGGTGATATATTTTGAGTCCAGAGATATTTTAGGACATGGTAGGTGATGCAACAGGTGCTAGAGATGCTGATCAAGCTAGTGAGCAATCCTCTGCAGAACATTTTTAGACATTAGTTTTAACACACTGAAGAATCTTCCCAATCAACACACATTACTGAAGGAAATTAATTATTATAAATAACTCTCACATCAGTCAAAACTGAATTCAATTTCACTGTTCAAGAATAAAATATATCCCTACCTAAGGATTTTCTACCTTCAAGTTCTGAAAGCCCCGGGAAGGAAAATATCCTCAAACAAACCACAAAATTCCTTTCCCAATCCAGGTTGTAAACTGATAAATAAAAACAACATGTGTGGTAGAGAAATGCCTTACTGTCTGAAGGCTTTATTTTTAAGACAAGAATTTTCAGATTTTTGAAGCAGATGCAGGTGCTCCCTTTTTGTGTCAATGCCAGAAAAATTGCAGAATTTGGCACAAAACTTGCTGAAATACAGTCAAAGGGACAATACGCTTTAATTATTTTTCTACCTTAAAAACTGTATTTCTAAGCCACCCCAAGAAGCTCTAGTTACAGATTTGCTTTCACCCATTGTGCTTTATTATTCTTGCTCTTTAGACCCACGTCTAAAAAGTAGGAAATTAATTGCCTCCATGTTGGTGGGTGCTCATGCAACTTGTTTCATGCAGTGCTTCTCGGTGTTGCAGACCATTTAAAAAGTACATATCCAGGNAAGGAAAATATCCTCAAACAAACCACAAAATTCCTTTCCCAATCCAGGTTGTAAATTGATAAAGGAAAACAACATGTGTGGTAGAGAAATGTCTTACTGTCTGAAGGGTTTATTTTTAAGACAAGAATTTTCAGATTTTTGAAGCAGATGCAGGTGCTCCCTTTTTGTGTCAATGCCAGAAAAATTGCAGAATTTGGCACAAAACTTGCTGAAATACAGTCAAAGGGACAATACGCTTTAATTATTGTTCTACCTTAAAAACTGTATTTCTAAGCCACCCCAAGAAGCTCTAGTTACAGATTTGCTAGCTTTTTCTTCATTTGCTTTTACCCATTGTGCTTTATTATTCTTGCTCTTTCTTTACACCCACATCTAAAAAGTAGGAAATTAAGTCCCTCCATGTTGGTGGGTGCTCATGCAACTTGTTTCATGCAGTGCTTCTCGGTGTTGCAGACCATTTAAAAAGTACATATCCAGGCTGCAAAATAAGCACAAATAAAATTAGAGGAAAGTAGCACTGATAATTTAGCTAGAAAAAACTATCAAGGTATTTGTGCAAGCAGTAAAGGCAACAGGGACAGGTGAGGGGTTTGAAAGGCCATAGGTTTTAGCCCAGTGCATATCCTTTTCACTCTTTCTTCTCCCAGGCCCCACCTACCCATGTCTTTCTCAAGATTGCTGTTCACATTTCCCGTTCTCCTGCCCAGAGCAGATTCTTTGTTAATCTCTTTACCTGTGTCATGTAGAAGAGTATTTGTCTATACTGTTGAAATCTGTAGATGAAGTTATTTGCAACTGGCTGTTATCAGCTGTGAGTTCTGGATTACAGCTTGTCTAAAGGCACTTCTCTAGTGTCACTGGGTTGGGTTTACCCTGTGGGTGCAGGGCTGTGGATGGTGCATCTGTCATTAGCCAAGGCATGGGTAGAGGAACAGACACCTGTCCATCTCTTCCTCTGTCTGATCTACCATCTGCCCTTGACACTTCCTCAGATCTCAGTTTGCCCCATTTCCCACTTCCCCTATTCCCTGATTTATCTGATAAACAGGTAAAGAGGTGAATTCCCTGTACACAGTTGGATCTCAGTGGTTCCCTTTACTTACCCTGCTGATCTTGAATGCTCCAGACCATCCTTAGAATCTTGTTGAGCTGGGGAAGGTACAGGACTTGTCTCATACTCTCCATCATTGTAATTCCCAACCCAAATCCTCAAAGATACATCCTGGAAGATGACAAGCAGAGGCATCGCTGGGATAACAGCCTTATGAGGGTTAATACCAGTGTGTAACAGTTGCCAGTTATTTATACATATTCAATCTATACTGTTTGAGAAATAGTCTGAACTTTAAAATTTACATGCCTCGAGGCATTTGCCTTAAATAGATATTTCATTTCCCCAAGTAATGGGCAAGCTGAGGCATGCTGGTTATGTCCCGCTCTCTTCAGTGAATCCTACAGCACGAATTACAAATCTTCACTTTCTTTCCTCCTGAACAAAGCAGTTGCAATGTCATTTATAGAGTGAGGCTCTGAATAGAACTATGGCTTATAGCTAATATGTTCTCAACACCCCACACAATTGTGTCAGACTCCTCAGAGATGAAATTTCCACTTTCTGCTGCTTTTTGGAAGAGCTGGGTTTTCTTTTGCTGTAAAATATTACAAGCCTAATTTCACTATTTGTCACTCTAACCACGGAATTTCTATATACAACCATATTGTTCTGGAAATTGTACAAGTATCCTCTCCTAGCTCATCGTCCAAATTGTCATAATACCAGTCAGAATGGTTGAAATCTTAATTTGGTGGTTTCTGAGGAAAATATATAGTGACATAATGCACATATAGTCCTTCCCAAGCACGCATTTTTTTTTAAACTTGTAAACTCTATAATTTCCGTTAACAGCTGAACTCTCTGCCCTTTCCTACCTTGTNCTGCATTTTTTTAACTTGTTTACAGCTCACTGGCCTGTGTAGAGCCCAAACAGTTCTGCTGGGCAAAGTTCTAGCTCTCCTCTATAATTTCCATTAACAGCTGGACTCTCTGCCCTTTCCTACCTTGTAAGTGAAAGAGCTTAGGAAAATCTGGCAGGTTCCTTGACATGCAGAGGGTTTTTTTTTAATTCCTCATTACAGTTTAAAAATCCCTACTGGGGAATGAATTTTCTGATCATCCAAACTCATGCAAGTCAGGAGTCTATTATATTAATGGCATATTTCATTGCTTTAAAATTCAAAGGTGACAATCTATGACACCAGTTAGGAATAACGGAGAGAGAATAAGCCCAACAGGCAGGGCAGTGAATGACACACCGCTCTGCACAGAGCCCATTTCAATCCTTGAGCACTGCATCTTCCTATGNCCTCTTTCTAAACAAATGCTGTGAACAGCAGTGATAATGTCTTTCAGTAAGGTAAGCTACATCTGCAAGAGTTGAAACCATGGTCATTATGACTGTAATATATCCATGAATACCATCTGAAATGATTAACACAAACCACAGTAATTTACTTTTTATCTAAATTGTATAAACTAAAAAAACCCCCAAACAAACAAA
>VZTR01017118.1:9887-28747 GCA_013400775.1 Chaetops frenatus
GAGCGGTGCCTGCGCTGGGCCGGGAGCAGCACGTCCAGAGACGTCACTGCTGGGGGGAGGAAGAGGAGGGAGAGGGGGAGGCGGGAAGAAGAGGAGGAGGAAAAGGAGGAGAATGTGCGGGAGGAAGGCTGAGAACGAGGAGGCGGAGGGGGACGAAGGATGAGCGAGAGGGAGGAAGGGGAGAAGGGGGGGAGAGGGAGGCCGGGAGGAAGAGGACGAAGGGGAGATGAGGAGAGAGGTGAAGGGGGGATGAAGGCAGCCGGGGAGGATGAAGGAAGAGGGGGGCTGAAGGAAGAGGAAGAGGGGGATGGAGGAAGAGGAGGGGGCGCGGAGAGGAGGAGGATGGACGGAGGAAGAGGAGGGGGCTGAGGAGGAGGGGAAGAAGGCCTGCCACCGCGGAGAGCGCCGTGCCAGCACCGCGGACAGCGCCGCCCCTCCCGGCCCCGGCCCCCGGACACCCCCCGGGTGGGTCAAGGGCTGGGACCCTGCAGAAACAGGACACCCCTCAGCCTGCCTGCCCCTACCCTCCCCCGAGGGCCTGGTGGTGCGGGAGGGAGCACAGCCTCTGGCACAGCCTCCCGCCCCCATGGAACTGGGCTGGGGACAGGTGGGTGCAGGCTTTGGAACATCACGTCCGACAGCAACGGCCCCTGCAGGAGATCCAGGCCAGCGCTGACGGCCAGGCTGATGGGTCAGCCTGTGTTCATTCTGAAACATACTGATGGCAATTAAGTGGTACCTTTTTCCCTGGCACAGGAGGGCACTGCTAGGGTGCCACCGTCTCTCTCTCCTGGCAAGGTTACCCAAACAGCTCAAAGGGCCTCCCTCCCTCGTTACTCACTCATTCCCAGTCAGGGGGAGTTCCTACCCAGTCCCCATCCAGAGGCCTTTCCCTGCCAACTGCTTCCCAGCATTAGCGATGCCAGGGCTGCAGCTCAGACAGATCAGCCTCTAATGTGGGGAACAGCCTCTGGTTAATTATTCTGTACCCTCTGGGCCATGGCCAGGGTGACTCAGCAAGAGGCAGCCCAAGGTAGCAAAGACCAGCCTCCAGCCCCAAGGGGGACCAGCCTGTCCCCAGCAGAGATACCCCACAGGGGAACCCCAGCAGGGCCCAGCTGTGCCCCATCTCCACTCCAACTGCAAGACAAGGCAGGAGGGGGCTGGTAGAAAACTGCCCTCCCACATTGGAAGGTGGAGGGGGAACCTGGCACACATCTCCTGCCCCGAGGAGACCATGCAGGTTCCGCCACTCGCGCCTGTGCGAAAAGGGACATTTGTGGCCATCAGGGCTCTGCTCCGCAGCCAGGCTGCTGGCAGGGCTGTCTGTTCCACCACCAGAGACCCTGTGTCAGGGCAGTGTCAGCAAGGGGAGCCCAGGGGCCTGGCTCCAGGCACAACCAACTCCCTTGCCACACTTCCAGCCCTGGAGTGGGGTAATACCTACCTGCTTCTTGCAGCAACAGAGGCTGGTTCCTGCCCATGCTCAAGGCTGGCACCCCCACACCAGCCCAGGCACAAGGGACATGGGAGGGGAGGGGGCGGCAACAGCGGCACACGGGGCATTATTTAGCAATGTTCTTTTATTTCCAGTTTTAAGGTGAAAAGATGCCTTTAAATCTTCAATTAAATACTCCATAAAGAAAAAAAAAAAAAAGAAAAGAAAAAAAAAATTATTTACAAATTCACGTGACCAGTAATTGAATCCTTGTTTTAATAATTACACACGCGGCTCGTCACATCCGGCGCTCTATAAATACAGGGGACGCGGATGAGGGGGCCGCCCTGTCACTTGCCCAATTGTGGCCTTAAACGTTTGGGAGGAGGATGGGGGCTTCTAGGGTCGTGGAGGGGACTCAGCCTGGCCCAGAGAGAAGGGGCCACCCCCCCTCCTCCCCGGCACCCTCCCCAGGTGTCAGAGCAGGAAGTGGGGGGGGAATGATTTATATTTAAAATTTAAAAACCATAGAGGGGAGGGGGTCCAGGCAGTGATGGAGGAATAGAGAGAGGACAGGGGAGGGGGAGAAATCACGCTCCTGTCCCCAAACCAAATTAATAAGTTTATATATATATAATCTCTCTATATTTCATCAAGAAGGGGGAAGAGAAAGAGGAGGAGGGAGAGGAGGGGAGAGATATGTCCCCATCCCATCCCCCCTCTCCATTACATGAATCCAAGGGTGCTCTGCCCCACTCCCAGAGACCCTGTGTGCCTGCACTGGGAGGGGGGCAAGGAGGGTCTCCAAGGGGACCCATGGCAGCCACCGCCTCAGTCAGCATCTGTTTCTTATCATCATGACAAACTCGTACAGGCCTTACAAACAGAACCAGGAGAGAGGAAGAAGAGAGAGGAGAACTGAAAAAAAGAGAGAGAGGGGCTGCAAGGGGCACAGCAGGTCCCTCAGCCCTGGCATGAGCAAGTCCATGGGGGCCAGGGGTGAGAAGGGATGGAGTCACTCCCCAGGGTGCCCCACTCTCTCTCCCCCCTTCCTCCTCCTCCTCCTCCTCACAGCAGCTCAGTTGTTGTCCGACTCATCCTCAGCTTCCCGGAGCCAGGTGAAAAAGGCTGTCACCGATTTGAGAGCCACCCCTTTGCCCTGCTGCTCGGCAGGGTCCTTGCTGGACTCCCACTTGTAGAAAGCCTCCTCCTTGATGACATCCTCATCGTAGAGGGCATCAAAGAACATCCGCAGCAGGTCTGGGACAGGAGGACAAAAGGGAACCTCTGCTATTCTCCAGCCACCAGCCACCCTGCTGGGGTGGGGACACATTGCCATCTCCTCCCCAGCCCACCTGCACCCACGATACTCACTGGGAGGCTGGTCCAACTTCACCACCAAGGCTTGCAGGGCATAGAGTGCCTGGAGCTCCTTCTGCTCGTCCCGCAGGTACTTCTGGAGCAGCTTGGCTTGGTTGCGGATGACCATGGCGTCCACACGGTATGGGTTCTCAACTGCAGGGGATGGGGTGTGAGTGGGGCAGTGTGGGCAGCGGAACCCCCACGGCTCCCACCTCACCCTGGTACTCACAGACAATAGCCAAGTGGCACACAGACGTCATCAGGGCCCTGATAAACATGTTGGACGAGACCTGCTGCTCACTCAGGTTGGCCTGGAGGGGGGAAGGTAAAGGACTGTGAGCTGGAGGGAGCCAGGAGGGAAACTCTAGACACTCGGGCACTGTGCCCTCACCCTCACCTCAATCCAGTCATATATTCTTTGGTTGTTCGGGTTCTCCTTCAGCAGTTTGTCCATTTGCTTGCACAGCTCCTCTGAGGTCAGCTCCTTGCGGCTTGGCATGTCTGAGCTGTCCCCCATCGTGTACTCCAGTTTCTGGGGAAGCAGGCAGAGAGAGCTGTTGAAGGCAGCACAGGGGAGCACCACTCTCACACTGCCCAAGGTCAGCCCACAGCCCACCTCCGCCCCTGGCTGCCACCAAGCCCCCACCTGCTCTGTGACAAATTTGTTGACATCCTGGTCCTCAGGCAGGAATTCCTTCCAGCTCAGGCCCCCATCCCGCCACAGCTTTCCTGCGGTCTTCTGGCCCTGCAGGACAGACAGTTGGCATCAGCAACCATGCCCTCCACCTCCAGGGAGAAAGATAATGTGGCTTGGCCATGCCAACCCCATCATGGTCCAGATACTGAAAGGGCTGTCCCTAACCATCCTCTCTCATAGCAGGAGATTTAATCCCCATATGCCCACCCGGCCCGCAAGCAGGATGCGAGTCTTTGAGACAGCAGCCACACAAGCCCCATGTACTTACCATGCCCTTGCACAACAAGCCCAGCACCTCAACCAGCAGTGTGGTGGCCTTCCCAATGGGCACCAGGGGCTTCGTGATCTCCCTGTGGGGCATAAGAGACTTGGGTGAGCCACCTGCCCCCAGAAGACCCTCTGTGCCAGCCCTGCTGAGGAGCACAGCCTCCACCTGAACAGCTCCTCCATGGGGATGCCTTCCTCTTGCAGGATGGGGGTGATGAGCTCAGCCAGGTACAGCCAGATGTGTGGGATGTCAATCTCCATGTCCTCTGCGATCTCCAGGATCTCCCGCAGCCTGAAGAGCAGAGGGAGCTGTTGGGATCCAGCAGTTCCCATGCCCTTGGCTAGGAGGGACCTCAGGATGTCTCAGTGCTGGGTCCCAATCAAGGCAGGGCCAAATTCAAAGCCAGGCTGCCCTGGCCCCTCACCCTTTGTAGTACTGCTCCTTGGAGAGCGTGCCTGCCTTCACCAGCTGGCAGAGCAGGGCTCCCATGTGCTCGCGGGAGATGGTGCTCCTCTCCAGCGTGGACTCGATGCCATTTTGCACAAAGATGTAGAGTGAGGAGGGGCTGCCCAGCTCCTGCACACACTGCAGAGCCTCCTGCAGGGAAAAGGGGGGTCAGTACTGCCCTACAACCAGCTCTGGCTCCCCCTTTCCACATCCAGGCACCACTGGAACCCTGCCCAACAGTGCTACTGCACAGGGAGGGAAGCATACGGCATGTTAGGGGAGCACGTGTGGTGTGTTAGGGTGCTTGGCCACCCCCTTCTCTCACCTTCATGTCATTGATGTGCAGGTATTCCTCTATGATCGCCTTGGATTTCTTCTCCAATTCTTCTTCTGACAGCGCAGGCTTGGTGGATGTTGCAGGAGGAGTTGGTTCTTGTTTAACTGCAAGAAAAGAGCAAGGATCAGGCACCACCTGGGACAGGCAGAGCTGCAGGCATAGCCAGACCTTGGGATGTCACTCCTCCCCAGCTCACTGGTCTCTCTGCTCCGGTCCCGTTCCTCTGTCATGCTCGCAGCCTTGCGCACGGCCTCGGGCCCGCCCTGCTTCTCCCGTTCTCGGCTCCTGTCCTCTGTCTCTTTGCTGAAGCTCCTCTTGGTGAGGGCAGACCTGTTCCTGTCTGCTCTCTCCCCCCGGTCAGGACGCTCCAGACGATCACTGCCCTTCTCCGAACGGGACTCCCGGTCCCCTCTGTCCCCAGCCTTCTCTGACCTGTCACGGCTGGAGCTGCTCCTGGGTGGGAGAACGAAGCACACAGTGTGAAGAGTCCATCACCACTCTCCCTGAGCCCAGACTGTAGAGCTCTGTAAGGTAAGGCTGCGCCACACCAATCCCTACCTCTTCTAGCACTTCTCCCATTCTTGGGGGAAAACTTTTTCCATACTTCTCCCCTGTTCCAACTCATACCTTTTTCTTTCACTGTTCCTCGGCACAGCTGAGCAGCACCTGCCTTTGTCTTACCCACACCTTCCTTCTGATGCAGATTGCGGCAAAGCCCCCTTTTGTTTTCCTCTTCTCCTGAACAAATCCAAACTCCAGCTCTCTTTGGCCACCTCAAACTCCAGCCCATTACCGTCCATCCAAGGACCCCCAGGCCAGACCCAGCACGCAGGAGCGGTCACCCAAGTGCCAAACAGTAGGTAGGACAGTCAGGGTGAGGTCAACCTTCCTTGCCACAAGGATTCACCACTGACTCCAAGCTCCCCTAAGGCCCCATGTTGTCACAGGGCATGTCCAGATACCATAACTTGCCTACACACTGATAAGCCACAAGCCTGAATCAGGGGTTCTCCCTCAGCCCCACACACCCATCCACCGAGGCAGGGCTGGCCCCTCACCTCTGCACCACACGGCGGGACTCCGGGCTCTCGGCAGGCATTGACTGCTGGAGCGCTGAGAAGCGGTTCAAGGTGCTCGTGGCTGGTCGCCCTGAATCAGATGCTGGGCGTGAAAAGAGGGAAGTCTCAGAGTTCAGCACCTCCCTGGTACAGGAACTGCCGGGGGAAGGATCACCCCTCCCACTCTGCCCCACAGCCCCCAGCCAGTCCCACACTGCCTACCTGAATCTGCAGGCTTTGCTCCAGACCCTCCACTGCTGCCTTTGCCCCAGCTCAGCCGCCCACCTGGTGCAAAGAGCTGATTATTGGAGTCGATGGATCCAGGCTGCATGTGGAGAGAGACAGTCAGACCTGATCCCCCCACCGAGGCAGGACCTAGGCCAGGCAGCTGCCTCGGCTGCCACACTGCACCCCCAGCCTCACCTTGGTGATCTTCGTTAGCCGGCTGGTGTCGATGGGCCGGTTGCCCTTGCTGATGGGCACCGTGTTCCAGCCATCATCTGCAACCAGGCTACTGCGCCCTGAGTACAAGAGGGACAGTCATAAGGTGCAGACCAGCCTTGAGCAAAGTCCAGCAGGAGCAACCCACTGCAGAAAACTTAAATGCCCCCACATCCAGGCACTCACCACTGGAGGATGGCCCAGGGGGTCCTCTCCTTTTGTCCTTTGACATGAGTTGCTGCACTTTGATGTGTTCCCGATGCTCCTCCATCTCTGCTTCCTTGTGGATCTGATCGATGGTTTTGGGGCCCTGGTCTCCTCGCCGCGGCACCCAGCTACTCTGCAGAGGGCAGGGAAGGAGGGAAGAGGGAACTGAGATAGCTGGAAGGATGGAGGGAAAGGCATTCCCCCTTCCCAGCCATCCCACTCTCAAAGTCTCAGTCTGGTCTCCTGCCTTGGCCATCACTGCTCTCCATGTGTTGTGGCAGCTTTTGGCACAAAAGGGCTCAGTTTCCAGAGCCCCCCTGCATTAAACAGCTGCCAATTACTGTGTGCCCACTACCACTACCATGATAACCAAGGGCTGGGGCTAGCATGGTGTCTCTGGGGCTGGCCACAGCTCACATACCCACCTCTCCCCTAGACACATGGATTGCTGGCACTCAGAGGACATAGGCCAGCAGCTCCAACAGACCAAGCAGCAGATGGAGGACAGTCCCCAGGCAATTGCATTCCATGAACCTTACCCGTCTTAGGTCAATCACATCCTGCAGCATGAAACGGATTCGGGATGATGTCTTTTTCTCTTTGATGATCTTCTCCATCTGATTGAAGTACTGGTCCATCCTGGGCTATAGAGGGACAGAGCCATGGTCACATTCCTCCCAAAGGCAAGGGAATGGCAAGGCAGGGCAGGGCAAGGAGTACCTTGGCTTTCTCGAAGTCCAAGTCCTTGCCAATAGTTGTAAGCAGGCGGCAAAGGCACTCAAGAGACTCCTCATCGTGGTTTTTGAGCAGCTTCACCACGCAGTCATGCATAATGGCCTCAGTCAACATCTTCAGTTTGAAGAGCTCTCCAATGAACTTGATGTTGCCCAGGGATCGTCGTCGGGCCTTGTCCCTCGCCTCCTCCAGCTCATCCTTCATACGCGCCTTCTCCTCGGGCTGCAGGAAAAGTCCAGCAGGCCAGTTCAGTGTCCAGAGCCAGCCCAAGGACACCCACACCAGCCCTCAGCCGCAGACTCCCACCCCAACTCACAGCACTGGCATCATCCATCTCCTTCTGCCGCTTCTCAAAGATCTCATCATCATCCTTGTCCTTCTCAAACTCCTTCTGGCAGCGGTTGAGCAGCAGCTTGCGGAAGTTCACAGTCACTGTGGGCTTGTCAGTTGTGGGCACTTTAAGCTGCAGGGAGAGGTACAACCCAGAGAAGGAGCATGAGTTGTGTCTCCCCCAAAAGTTGGGCAACTAAGCTGGCACTACTCAACTCAGGGAAAAGCCACCCTACAACTCTGTGATGCCCTGCTGAGACTCTGAACTTGGTCCTCCATCCACACACCCCAGTTTCCCCACCCCACATGGAAGGACCTGCACATTACTAAGTTGAGCTGAGACGGCCAAAAAACCCTTGCCCGCTCAGCAGGAGACCACCCAGCTTCTGCTCACCCCCATAAGGCAACGGCACATGTTAGCATAGGCAACAGAGAAGTTTGGCTCCGAGATGGCCTTCTCGAAGACAAGGTCGATGACACCCTTGAGCCGCTCCTCCGTGTCGATGGACAACTCCATCACCTGCTTCATCAGCTGCTGGAACATCTGGGGCGTCAGCTTGTTGAGGATGCTGCGGACACGGCGGAGCAGTTCCTGCAAGGGCATCAGGGTCAGCAAGAGCTGGGCGCTTTTCCCCCAGGCCCTCTGAATGCCTGCCCACCCCAGCTCTCACCTGTGTCTTGATATTCTCAGGATCCTCCTCCTCGGAAGCACGTTTGCTGCTGGGTTTCCAGGCCTTCTCGGCCTTGTTCAGCTTAACATCCTCATTGAGGGACACAGTAGCAATGATTTTGCGGGGCTCCTTCCTCTGGTTCTGCTGGGAGCGGCGGGGACCCAACCCTGAGGGCTGTCACATGGAGCAGAAACTCAGCTCTCTGCTCTGGGACCACCTGGGCTGGCTACCAGAAGTCCCCAGTCCACCTACTCAGATCCTCAACTCCATCATGGACATCAGTGGCCCAGACACAACGGCTCGAAAGCTTGATCATCACAGAGAGGCAGAGCAGGATGGCAGGAATGAAGCGGGAAGATACTCACCAAGCCCCGGTTGCCCATGACAGGCCGGCCAAGGTTGGCGAAGGAGGGGGTGAAGTCAGGGCTGCAGTTCATGCCACTGAGGCGGATGGGGTCGATTGCCCGCAGTGGGGTCTTGTTGGCCTGCGAAGGTACACACGGCTGAGGATGCCCGGGGGCAGAGGAGCGGGACGGATCCATCCCCCAGCCTCAGCGCCGGGACAAGGAACTGGAAAGAAGGCCCCAGAGGTGCCCCCATACCCACCAAACCCAGGCTCAAGGGTCATTGCAGATGCTGCAACAGGACCCTGAGCACAAAAGTAAATCCCTGCCCTGCCTTCATAAGGCACAAAGAAGAGGCAGACCCCCACCAAACCACCACCCACAATTCCCCAATTTCCAGGGCCGCACCGACCTTGTCCAGCACCACATCTGTGATCTGGGGTAGCCCCTCAGGTTTCTGCATGCTGGCAAAGATGAACTGGAAGCCCAGCAGGAACTCCCGGTCATATCGCTTCTTCTCCTCAGGGTTCAGTGGTTTCCATTGCTCTGCAGTGAAGGGCAAGAGGGAGAATCTGATGTGGCCTGTCCTGTATTCTCCACCCTGAGCTGTGGCAGGTCTGGGTCCACACAGGCACAGGTGAGGTGGGATGCAGACAACCACAGAACTATCCCAGTCTGGCACACCATGACCATAACCCTGAATGCTTAGAAAGCCTGATGCCACCAGCTCCCTGCCTCCTGCCAGGACCCTTGTGCAGGGAACTCTGTTCCCCACCCCCATGCCAGGACCCTTGGGGACAAGATGTGAGGAGAATGTGAAATTTAGGACAGTGGGACCATGCCACCCACACCTTCCCCACTGCTGGGTCCAGAGATGGTGGCTGCCAGCAGAGGACTGTGCCCAGGCACAGCTCACCTTCCTTGTAGCCATACTTTTGGCCAGCAGCCTTGCCCTTCTCTGGGGCCAACTTGTCTTCCTTCTCCTCCCATGTCTCTTCCGACTCTTCCTGTGGACGGGCAGGAGCCACGTTCTCTGCTTCACTGGCAGGGGCAGACGTGGGAGGTTTGTTCTCTGCCTCCGAGGCACTATCTCCGGTCTGAGACTGCATCGGGAGGGACAGGGACAGCAGTCACCCACATGAGCCTCGTCCTGTCCCCTCCACCTCACTCCTCAAGTGTCCACCCCGCCTCAGATCCTCATTACCATCACAGAGCATCAGTGGCCCAGACACGATGGCACAAAGCAGAGTTCATCACAGGAGGAGATGGGACACAGACACCCCTGGGACACTCACCTCTTTAAAGGCATCCAGCAAATCACCTACTGCCTCCTTCTTGTTCAGCTCCTTCAACCTTCGTTTCTTCTTTGGCACTGACATGGCGACTGGGAAGAGAGGCAGGGAGGTGAAAGACGGGAACCCTCCCAGTCCCCCAGGTACCCTGACACCAGCTAAGGGGTCAACAGCAAGACCCCAGTAACACCAGGTGAGCTTCAAGATGAAGCCACAGGGATGTGGTCCTGCTATCCCATCACAGCTCCCATCCCCAAACACACCCCAATTTACCATGTACCTCATCAAAGCCTCCCATCCACACCACTGCTCTAGTGCATGCTCCCCATCCTCCTCAGGGGATCCCTGCAGACACCCACACTGCGCTGCAGGGCAGCCCTTACAGGGACACTCCCATACAAACTTCTGTTCCCATACACACTCCCCTCCCTGGTATCCCTATACATTAGCTCATACAGATGTGCTACCCAGGAACACATCTGCACTCAGGTTGCTCTCCTAAAGCACCCCTGTATCTCTGCTCAAGGCACTCTACATAAACACATCCTGTGAACCCATCTTCCCCATGAACCCTATGTAACCCCAACGCTCCTGTGCAGGGTGCTTACAGGAAAAAAGAGAAACCCCGACACATCTCCACGGCACCCCACTTTCCTCAAGCACCCCTGTGTATCTGCATATCCCTACACAGCAAGCCCCACGTCTTCCCTGCCAATCCTCCACCTCCCAGCGTCCTCAATGAATGGGGACAATCCTCAGATATCACCCTGATACACCTATGTGCTTGCATAAGGCATCACACAAAACACGCTTCCATTCCCCATGACATCCTCTCTATACCTCCACACAGACGTACTCTCCCAGACATCTCCCTCATCCCATCATCCACAGGCATCCTGTCCCTCTCAGCATCCCATATCCCTAACCACGTCCCCTTCTGCAACACCTTTCCCGTACCTCATGTCTAGCACCACACCCATGTGATGCCCATCACCCAACACCCACCCTGGGGCACCCTGCAGCCCAGCATTCCCAACCTTGTGCGGTCGCCTCCGAGGTCTGAGAAGGGGCAGGGGCTGGGCTCAAGCTTCGCTCCTGGGTCTCACCAGGGCCTTCACTCTCTTCCTCCTCCTCCTCTGCAGGTGGGGAGGCAGGGGTGCCAGGCTGGGCTGGCTCCTCAGGCTCTGAGATGGGGCTGACATCCGACTCGAGCTGCTCCTCACTCGGCTCCACTTTGCTGGTGCCCTCCACCCCATTGGGTAGGGGCAGCTCTTCAGGCTGGGCAATGGGGGAGTCCAGGGTGGGCACAGGCACCGGCTCAGAGACCGGCACTGGCTGGCACACGGGCGCCTCAGGGACCGGCTCAAGTGTTTCCTCCAAAACCCCATTGGCCTCAGCANACAACAGGTGGCGGCGATGGTGCAGCCGGCACCAGGGGCACGGCTGGCATCGAGGGAACAACGGGCACCGGCAGCACCTCGGGGGGCACAGGCTCCTGTGGGGTAGGCTCCGGGAGGGGAATAGCAACGTCCTCTTCTTCCTCCTCCTCCTCTGCAGCCACCGTGTCCATGCTGGGCGTGGGTACAAGGGGCAGCTCCGCAGCCCCTGGCACTGTAGGGATGGCGCTTAACGTCTTTTGCGGGTCAGGTGGCGCCTCGCCCTGCTCCGCTTTCGTGTCCGTGTCCACGGGAGGCTCCATTGGCACCAGCGTCACAGGTGAGAGCACCACAGGCTCCACCTCGGGGATCAGGGGAGGGGGAGGCGACGGGGATGCCGACTTGCTGGGCTCCAGGGAGACGGGCTTGCTCACCACCAGCGCGGGCTTCGGGCGGTCATCTGCAAGGTGGATGGCATTAATGGATGACTCTCTGATCCCCTGCATATCCCACATTCCTCTGTCTTCAGGAGAAACAGGGATAGATGTGCCAAGCCATATCACGAATGGGTGATGGGGACAGCAGGGGTCCTCTAGTGCCCAGGGGACAGCTGAGGTGAGTATACAGCCCCCATAAACTCTCCTGCATCCAACATGGGGACAACACAGGCCCCCAGGTATGCAGGGACGGCCTCTGACCCCATAAGCATCAGGAGAACCAAGGAACAGTGGGGCTGGCATTTGACACCCTACAATGCCAAGACCAGGGGATCCTTGCTGCAGCCATGCCTGCTGCCACACCAAGCCCTGGCACAGGCACTTACCGGGCCGGACAATAACTGCTACATGGGGGGTCTCTCCGTTGGCCTGGGGCTCCAAAACGCTTCCAGCCTGAGGAGGCAAAAAGGGAGTTGAAGAAAGCCACTTGCATTTCCCTCTGCCCCAACTGGGGAGTCAGAGTGTCCACTTACCTGTGGAGGGGTGGGAGTGGATGAGGTCCTTGCTCCAGACATAATTTCTTCTGTAATGTCTTTGCCGCCTTGGTTGGGATCTCGTATTCGAATCTGTCCAAGAATCAGAGCAGAGTAGGAAAGCTCTTGGCAGGGTGCACATCACAACACAACACATGGGCCACCCCCTTTTTCTAAGCCCAATACTCCCAGGACACCCTTCTCCCAATGGAAAAGGGAGGTTCACTCACTGCAGTGCCTATCTTGGCCACACAGAGTTTGGAGACCGGTGGGTGCCACATCCCCTCACCACAGGGCACAGTGTCCTACAAACACTGGCCTGTTCCCAGTGCCTTGCAAGCCCTTGCAACAGGCAGCTGGAGCCAGCAGGCTCCCAGGCCAGTACCCATCTCCAGAAGTCAAGGGATCCCCAGGCATCACTCCACTGGCACAGGGGCTGCAAGGACTCCCCTTATTTTGTGGACAATACAGGTGACTAGCCTCAGCACACAAAAACCACAGTGAGCGCTGTGCCACCCCAGGCACACCCTATATGCCCATGCCTGACATGGGTGCAGCATGAACTACAGGGCACCCTGCTGCAGGGTGACTGGAGGGGGTGACATGTGGGTCTGGCTGGGACTATAATGCAAGGCACAGTGCAGCCAGAGTCTTGTTCTCTCCACCTTCTGAACACGACCTGCTCCCAGAACACCAAGTGCAGAGCTCAACCCATCTCTGATGGGGAAAAGCCAGCACCCCACTTCCTAGCAGCAACCCCAGCCCCCCAGCACAGGCCCATGCCGGCAGCCACCCAGCTCCCTGCTATAAATAGGCCCCATGCGAGGCCTCCGAGCACCGGCATCTCCGGGAGCAGACAGCAGTTGGCAGCCTCGGCACCCCCGCCCTCCCGGGAGCCGTGACTCAGCACAATGCTGCCCGGCGGGACAGCCAAGGTCGCCAGCACCCACCGCGCACCCCAGCTCCCTTGCCAAGCCCTCCAGCTTATGGGGACACAGCCCTGTGCCATCCCTTTTCCCTGGCATGCTGCACCACCATCCCATCCCACACACCACCAGCACCTGGGGCTGACACCATCCCCCTCCTGCACATGAGCACACCCTCCTGTACGTGAGTACCCCCACGCCTGGAGGCAGATGGCTCCTTACCGTCTTGCGTTCTCGTTTTGGGGGGATCGGTGGTTGCTGGCTCACAATGACCTGAGCAGCGGGGACCCCCGCTGAAAACTGCTGCACCCCCTGCGCCGGGTAATACGCACCCGCTGAAGGAGAGGAGAGAGCGTCAGACCAGCCAACCCAGATCTTCCAAGCCTGTCCTGAGGACTCCCTGATCTCCCAAACACAGGGGTCCGTCAGGAGCCCAGAGAGCCCTTGCCGCTCTGCAGCGAACCCCCATCGCATCCGGCCTGGATTGTCCCAACCCGCCTGACAGGCCTGACCGAATTCCTTCCCTGTGAAGCAGAGAGCGTCCCCGCGCCACCCCCACGCCCAGCCAGGTCCCGCAGGCATCAACCGTGCCCACCGGCTCCACGCCACCGAGAGCACTGCCTGGACACTCGGCCATGTCAGGTAGAGGCATCCTGGCTCCCGCAGGCGGCCGCCTTCCTGCCTGCGTCCTTATCTCCCCAGGGCCAGCACTAGCCTGAGGGCGGCACCAGGCAGCCTCCATTCACACCCAGGCTGAGAGGTTCGGGCTCCCCATGCAGCCTGAGCTCCTGGCGAGCCCAGCCCAGAGAAAGGAGCTGTGCTGAGGGCCAGAGGCAGAGCTGGACCCCATCCAGGGCTGGCACAGCCTTCAAGAGGTGCTCCATGCCTCCCAGGGCATCCAGAGGCATCACCCCGGAGCAGTGCCACAGGGATATGGATGTGTGGGGACAGGCACAGCTGGGTCTTGGCCCCCTCTGGCTCCAGCACCCTTCTGGCTGCACTGACCCTGGTAGTCCAACCACCAGGTGCTCTGGTGACTGCCTCATCCCTGAGTCAGGGACCAGCCCTTTGCTCAGGGGACACACAGGGACGCTGAACAGGCCTCACACATTGGGATGGGCCAGACATGGGGGAAAGGAAGGAGACCCTGAGCTGCCTAGTCTGGACCAGACAGGAGACATGATCTGATTCATTTGTCAAGGGGCACACCACATCAGGTCACCCTACCAGTTCTGTGGGCAAGAGGCAAGCTGCTGCCAGCTTCCCTGGGAAGAGTCACAGCAGCCCCAAAGCAGAGGTTGGGGGCACACCCATCCTGGAACCTCAAAGAGATACCCAGAGCATGTCCCAGGGCTGTGCACAGAGGTGCAGCAGTGTCCTGGCCCAAGCACAGGAGACAGCCACTGCCAGGGGCCAGCTCCCTCTTCTGCAGGGCTGGGTGGGCCCCGAGACAAGAGGGAGGGAAGCCGGGCACATACCTGGCTCAGGAGAAGCCCATCTCTGCCCCGATTATACTTTGCTGCTGTGCCGGGGCCAGGCCAGAGGCCTCGGCTCACATTTCTGTGTCTGCTGGGCCTCCCGGGACCAACCAAGCCTAAATATAGTCACAGCCCGGGTGGCCACATGCGAGCAGGGGGAAGGAGGAGGGGCTGATCACATCACACTCCCCAAGCACCGGGAGGGGGCAGGCATGGAGCACCCCAGCTCAGCTCCTGGGAGCTGAGGGGGGTCAGCAAGCACTGAACTGCTCACCACCTTGACAGCAAGTGAGGGGGAGCAGGGGATAAAGTCTGCCCCAGCCGTCCGCCAGCAGTTAAACATTAATCGGTCCCAATTTGGAAAAGGACAGGGGTGAACGGACTGGTGCGAATGGACCAGTCGGACACGATGTGCTGCAGGGCAACAGGAAAATGTCCCCTGAAACAGCCTGCAATGGGGTCACAGAGTCAGCCACAGTGAGCTGTGTTCAGCTCAGTGGGATGCACAGAGGCCAGAGGCAGGGGAGCAAAAAATCAGGGAAGTGCTGGGACTGAAAGAGCACCGGGGAGCAGTGCAGCCCCTCTGTCTGTACCGTAAGTCCCGAACTCTGTGGGGCTGGCTCCAGGGTAAAAACTAGGGGCGCCAGGTTGGACCGGGTACTGTTGGGTCGGGACAACGTACGTGGAGCGACCCTGCAATGGGAGAGAAGAAGAAAAGTCAGTAATGTCCCCTGCAGAGCACGGACATACCCCCAAAACACTGATGTAACCCCAATCCTGCCTGTGAACCAGCTGTACACCGGGACAGTGAGCAGGACACAGGCAGAGTAGACACCAGGTGCCTCGGGGAACTGCTGGGGAGGGGATCAGTACTGCCTGGTGCCTCCCTACAGAGTCAGCAGGACCCTGCTCAAATCAGTGGGTGCTCAGAGAGTCTTGGGACCCCTTCCACCCTCCCAAAACAGACCAGGGTTCTAAGCCCAGGCAACACCTCCCACCAGTGCCCATCACAACCCCCTCCCACAGAATCCAAAGCATGGCCCTCACCTGTCCGGGAATGTAATAGGCTCCTTGGGAAGGTGTGTAGGATATCTGGGAGGGTATCATCATCACCTGGGAAGCAGCTGGATACACATGGGCAGGAGGGCCGGGCCGAGCCGTCGTGTTGCTCTGCACGCGGGATGCACTGGCAGGAGGCTGTGCCCTGTTCTGGTAGAAATGCTTGGGGAAAGATGGGGCACAGCATCAGCAGGAGCTCCAGCACCTTCATCTGCCACCACCGCACACTGTGAGAGACACCACCCCACCGCCCCCCCCACTCTGCCGGGATGCAGCACCGCCTCAGCAGCCCCCATAGCCACCCCCTACCCCGGCACCATCCTGTCCCAACGCACCTGCGGGGCCGCCTGGGTCCACCCGACCCAGCTCATGCCCGGCGCGGCCCCGTCCCAGCCCTCCTGGGGCCGGCAGCTCCAGCGCCCGGGGCCGGCCACGGCCGCACGCAGCTCGGCGGCGGCGGGTCCCGGCGTGCTCTGCACCGGCTCCCGGCGCTCGCGGTGGATGCTGGGACATGTAGTCCCGCCATGCCGGAGGCGGGCAGCACGTGGAGCTCCCTATTCCAAGCCCTGGCCAATGCCGCTCATCCCGACCCAGTCTGTTTGCCGGGCAAGAGCATCCCCGGGAGCAGCGGCTCCAGCCCAGCGATGAGTGGGCAAGGAAGGGTCCGCGCACGCACCCCCGGGGCAAGGAGAAAGCGTTACCTGAAGAGACCTGAATCCTCCCTGTTAGCAAGCGCACGCATACAGAGGGAAAGGGGGAAAGAGAGAGACAGCAGTTACTGGCACTGGGACAGGGATAGCAGAGGAAGGGACAAGAGGCCAGGGAGCCCTTTGCCCTGTGCCCATATCCCAGATATACTGAGGTTCCCTGTAGGGACCTCCCAAGGGGCAGGGATGGATCTGATGAGCTCCCAGACAGCACAGCCAAGGATGTCACCAGATCTGTGCCCAGCAGCTCCTCCACACAGGAGGGCTGATGGAGGTCCAGAGCCTTGCACGCCACTGCAGGGCCTTGAGAGACCAAGCAAAGTAGGGAGGAAGAGGAAGATGAGCAGGGGCACAGGCAGAAGCAACAGCCTGGGCTGGAGTTAGCACAGGCACAGCCACATGCTGCAGGCTTCATGCAAGGAGGGAATTGGGGAGACACTGCAGAGAAACCTACCCAAAGTTCAGCAGGCATTCTGCACTTTCCCCAGAGCAGCCTGTCCCATAACTCCGGGGTCCCCACATGCTCCCCAGCCCCTTCATGCCCAAGGTGGGTGTTCCTGTGCAGTGTCAGGGCAGGGTGTTCAGCATGCAGGGCAGGGGAAGCGGGTTAGTACCTGCTGGTGAATAGCCCGAGGCCCTGCTGGAAACTGAGAGAGGAGGAGAGGGAGGTTTGGGGCAGGGGAGGAAGGAGAGAAGAGCAGTCACTCGGTGGGAATCCTCGCTGGAGGCGCCTGCCCCCCCACCCCAGGGCCAGGAGGTCCTCAGGTGGCAGTCGTGGTCCGGATCACGGGCTCATTCCCCCTTCACAGGCACACACCAGCCCCGAGGGGCACCACATTGCTCCTAACACCCCTGGGCTCCATGGTGGTGTGGGCTACTCAGCCAGGAAGCAGAAAGCTGCTGGATACCCCTTATCATCCTCTCCAGCTCTGGGCAAAATCCTTACCTGGCGCGGCTGAGAAGGCGTATTCATTTGTGAGGTCGGTGCCGGGTTAAAAACCACAGGTGCCGTCTGACCAGGTGGGAACGTTGGCTGCAAGAGGGCAGGGAGGGAAAGAGATGGTACCGCTGCCCCTGGCACCAACTGGGGAGGCAAAGCTGGGTCCCCCCAACCCTGCAGGGGATGGTTACCTGCGGCAGTCCGGGAGAAGGGGCAGGGTGCGGGGCAGTCGGGGCTCCTCCTGTGGGCTGTGGAGCTTTGTTCATTTCATGGGGTTGTGCATAAGGATCCCCTCGCTATCTGCAGGAACAGGGACAGTGGGCATAAGCTGGAGATGGCAGCACCCCAGCATCTGACTGACCCCTGCCCGTGTCAGCCCTGAAATCCGCTAATCTCCAGCTCCACAACCTACCAGCGTAAAGCCAAGCATCAGCTGTGCCCCACAGACAGTATCTCACCAAGGTACAGACCCCCAGCCACCCCCTCCTGCTCCACTGGGCCATGGGGAAGATGGGCTAGGCAGTGCCAAGTCACTCAGCCTGGGCAGGTCCTCACGCCCGTCAGGGCAGAGGCCCCTATCACGCCCCAAACCCAGCCATGCCCACCAGCAGGACTGACCCACCCAAGGTGACCCCACAAAGCCCGTCTAGACCCTACACAAAAGTGGGCACCAGTGCCTGTGATTTGCCACCAGCACCTAGGCCACCACTAACTCCGGGGGGCTGGGTGGGCCGGCGGCACCCCGGCGTCAGCCGTGCCCAGCTCCACCCCGGCTGACCTACTAAGCGCTTCCCCCGGCCGGCCAAACCTGTTCCTGCCGGTGGCACCGGGTCCCCAGCGTACACCACAAACGCCTACCAGGGAAGGCAGGGAGCAGCTCCCACGTCCCCCCGCGCCACGGACACTCCTGCCCGCTGCCCTGCCCAGGGGAGCCCGCAGCCCCCCGCCACCGCCGGCACCCAGGCGGCCCGGATACCCTCCTGGCTGTCCCAGGAAGGACTTGGCAGCCAGCGCCGCTCTCCCCGCCCCAGTGCAAAGGCCGCCGGGGCAGGAAGGAGAGGCGGTACCCCGCACACTGCCGGGGGTCCCCTGCGCCCCATGGCACCCGGTGATCCCGCTGCCGGCCAGGCAGCCAGGGGAGCAGCCCTGATGCCTCCTGTAATCTGACGCCCGGACGCGTCAGCACTGCCGGCCCCCGGCCCCGCTGCGGGCACTGCCAGGCACGTCCCACCAACACCGGGAAATGGGGCACCTTAATCCCCCCCAGAGCTGTACCTTGGTATGGGGGTGCCACCCCATCACAGGGATCCCCCAAGCCACAGCCGCAGTGGAGATGGGCCCTGCCAGGGTTTCAGGAGGTGGCAGGGTCTGGGTTGTACCCCCCAATGCTCCCCTCGGGCCCCTTCTCACCGGGGACCCAAGCGCCTGGCACGGACAGCCCAGACCTGAAACAGCTTAGCTAGGCCTTAAGACCATCACCCCAAAACAGAGAGGGAGGACTGTCTCACAGGGGACAGGGACACCCGGGGACAGCCAGACCTGGTCTCCTCCGCCAGACACAACCGGGACCGAGCAGGATACTCACCCCCCCGCGGGAAAAACCTGGGCCGGCTGAGCGGGCCTGCAGAGACCGTTCATCCGACTGACTGGGAGAGAGGAGGGAGGGGGTAGAGAGAGAGAGAGGCAGAGAGAAAGAGAGAGAGAGAGAGATCAGGCCGGGCCCCGCGGGGGAAGCCCGGCCCGGCTAGCCCAGCACCGCCGGGGGATGCGGGTTCCG